>SJYC01147641.1:0-33431 GCA_006408675.1 Madoqua kirkii
CAACCAGTCCATTCTGAAGGAGATCAGCCCTGGAATTTCTTTGGAAGGAATGATGCTAAAGCTGAAACTCCAGTGCTTTTGCCACCTCATGTGAACAGTTGACTCACTGGAAAAGACTCTGATGCTGGGGGGGATTGTGGGCAGGAGGAGAAGGGGATAACAGAGGATGAGATGGCTGGATGGCATCACGGACTCGATGGATGTGAGTCTGAGTGAACTCCAGGAGCTGGTGATGGACAGGGAGGCCTGGCATGCTGCGATTCATGGGGTCGCAAACAGTCGGACACTATTGAGTAACTGAACTGAACTGAACTGAATGATTATCATTGGAATTATGGTTTAATTTTCTTTTAGAAATGGTAATGGTTAGAACAATGAGATAGCTCTGGTACTAGGGGGAATTTTAGAATTTTATGGAAGACTTTTTTTTTATATCAGTGATGAGTGTGCTGAGACAGTGAGTGAGTGGAAACAATGACTGCTAAGCATCCTGAAGATGCACAGAGTTGTCTTATTCAGTTTTTAAGTATTTTCCCAGATAGTCAAGAACAGGCATCAGATAGAATCATTTATGTTCCTCTCTAGTTGTGGATATTATTTTAATATAAATTCTTTCCTTTTATTTTTTAAAATAGTTAAAGCTGGGATATTACATTGACTTAAAATTACATTATTAGTAGTTTTGTCATCTATTCATTTCATTTCAGAAAAGTGAAAATATTTGTTATGAAAATATTTTATTATCTCACAGAGCTGAGATCTAGAGGGTAAGATATGAAGAAGGCTAGGAAACTCCTAGACTAGAAAATGTCCAAAGAAATGTTATGATGAAAACTTATGAGGGATAAAATTTGCTGATATGTTATAGTGTCCAGGTTTGGTTTAGTAACTTGACCTTCTCAGATCTCGTAGTGAATTGCAGAGTCAAGTATTGATTTAAGTGATATTTTCTCAATAGTTTCTAAGAATACCTTTTCAAACTGTCTAGAGAAAAGTTTTTCATTGATATTTGTCCACATCAAGTTGTTATGTGTTGGTGGTAGAGGCGGCTTCATGTCACTTTAACCCCTCTTGAGAATTACTTGTAACATTTCCAAATGGAACTCCCCTCAGTTAAAGCAGCATCTAAGAAATCAGTCCACGAATCCTTGTATTAACAGCCCAAACTTTGAAGTACTTAAAATCCTTCGTATTTTAGCCCATCTGTACTATATGACTGAAGTCTTGCCTGAAAATGTGACCTTTGGTTGAATAAGCTTCAAATACTCAGTGAGCCTGTTGGAACAAGTATTACTCAGCATCAAAAGAACCCTCTTTTTAGAGAAGCCTCAGAATGAAGGGATGTAACCATCCCTAGTGGGATTCTGCCTAGTTTCTTAATAGTTAAATCACCTGAGTAATCATAAAACTTAAAATATGCTCACCTTTGTACCTCTTTTGCTTAGTAAACAAACATTCTAGCTATATATTACAGAATTATCTTCAAAGATCAGTTCTCCCCCCCCGCTCTGAAGCCAAAGAATGATTAATCCAGATAAGACATAACTTGAGAGAAAATATCTCATTAATTAAAATCCTAAATTGAACATAAGATTGTCTCTAAATAGTAATGTAATGTAATTTTTATACAATATATATGAACATATGAAGTACCCATAACTTGTTGCCTGAATGAATGAATTAATCAATGGAGTATTACTAAGTATTAAGTAAAACTCCATTTTGAGGACTTTCCCGGCAGTCCAGTGGTTAAGACTCTGAGCTTCCATTGCAGGGGACATAGGTTCGATCCCAGGTCAGAGAACTAAGATCCTGCATGCCACACATTGTGGCCAAAAAATAAAAATAAAATAAAACTCCATTTTGGACTTATGAGTTATGCTAAAACATAAATAACATTCCCAATATGCTTTCTTATTATAGAAAGATTATGAAAAGACCCTTATTAATCATGTTAATGCAGATAATTATAAAATTATTGAATCTAAATATTCTTGGTATACTTGGTATATTTAAATTTAAATACACTTGTGTGCCTGGTGGGCTTCCCAGGTAGCGTTAGCGGTGAAGAACCTACCTGCCAATGCATGTAGATGTAAAGAGATGTGGATTCGACCCCTAGGTCAGGAGGGAGGGTCCCTTTTCCCCTGGAGGAGGGCATGACAACCCACTCCAGTAGTCTTGTCTGGAGAATCCCATGGACAGAGGAGTCTGGTGGGCTGTAGTCTTCTTGCTTTGGAGAAACCCATGGACAGAGGAGCCTGGCAGGCTACAGTCCATGAGGTTGCAAAAAGCTGGACATGACTGAAGAGACTTAGCACATGAGTCTGGTACTGGTATTCAGACTGCATATCTATATTAAATAATTTCATCCCCACAATAACTCTATGATGTATTGTACCATTTTAGGAGCGAAGGATCTTGTTAAATGATAGGATACAGATGACTTTGCGTGAGTGCGTGTGTGCTCAGTTGCTCAGTTGTGTCCAGCTCTTTGTGACCCGCAGGACTGTGGCCCGCCAGGCTTCTCTGTCCATGGGATTTCCTAGGCAACAACAATGGACTGGGTTGTCGTGCCCTCCTCTAGGGGATCTTCCCGACCCATAGACCGAACCTGCCGCTTCTGCCTTAGGGCAAATTCTTTACCACTGTGCCACCTGGGAAGCCCACAGATAAAGTTGTAATTCATGAATGTAAAGATTCTATTAACTAAACTAACGAGTAAGAAGATCAGGTGTTTTGATAAAAGTTCAGAATTATAGACTTGTCATAGTTAGTACTTTGCTGTAAGTACTAGAAACATAAATTAACCTAAGCAAACAAACAAACAAATGCAATGATGCTCCTGGAGATGTACTGCAGACCCCAAGGTTCAGATGATATCCAGGCATGCTGAAAGGACCAGAATCAAAACTAGGAAATCTGTCAGGAGCATCACCGGATCTTTTCTGTTTCTCATATTTGCCTCTCTGCTTAACTGTGGCATTTCTCTTTCTCTGCTCCCCGGTATATATGACAATCCATGGCTTTCAAACTAATGTTTACAATTCCAGCCACAAGGAACAACTAAAATTGTCAGTTCAAAATTCAGATTCTTGGCGAAGTACCTTGAGTTTTCCAGGGTGAATCAAATGACAACTCTTGTTTCTTATTCCCATCAACAGCATGCAGCTGTGTGATTCTGTCCACCTTCAACCCTCAGCTATTTACCATGTAGTAAGTAGCTGAGAATAGAAGTCATGCAGAACCAGGATGGTTGCTGGGAGCTATGCCTGTGACCACACAGAGTGACTGCATCCCCAATTTCAGGTAAATACCCTAATAGGCACCTAATTTAAGAGTGAGGCATTCGGATGTCATATACTCAAGGGAAAGTCTTGCTAGTTGCTCCACAGGTCTCTGAGGCAGATCTGGAGTGTTGTGGTATCATGCAGATGTATCTGGGTCAGGTTGTCAGGTTTTAAGAACAGAAACTACACTTGATCGACTTATCTATATATAGTATTTCAAATCCTAGAGAATTCATGTTAAACTTATTCATAGGAGACACTTAAAAAAAAACTTTAGCCCCAATTTAGTACAGTGAAAAAAAAAAAATAGGCCTAAGTCAAGAATCATGACTGATCCTGTATGTAAGACCTCTCAGGAGACTAAGTTATAGATCAGCTGCTTGTTAAAATCTTGCACAATCATATCAAATAATCATTGGCAGGTGAATTGCCCTTTCTCTAAGGAAAGAACACTTCTGTCTAAATAAGTAGGGCACACCTCTCAGATAAGGGAGATGTTTCCACCAGGTAGTAGAGGATAAACACTGAAAATTCTTGTGTTTCCCCGTTTTGTATGCAGTCTACCTTCTGAATAACAATTGGTTTAGTTACCTTCCAAAACTAAGGATACCATTGTGATGGAGTATTGCATGTACTTAGTCACTCAGTCCTGTCTGACTCTTTGGGACCCCATAGACTGTAGCCTGCAAGGCTCCTCTATCCATGGGGATTCTCCAGGCAAGAATACTGGAGTGGGCAGTCCTTCCCTTTTGCAGGGATTCTTACCAACCCAGGGATTAGAGCCAGGTCTCCCACACTGCAGCAGATTCTTTGCCAGCTGAGCACAATGGAAGCCCAAGAATACTGGAGTGCGTAGCCTATCCCTTCTCCAGGGGATCTTCTTGACCCAAAATCAAACTGGGTCTCCTGCATTGCAGGCAGATTCTTTACCAGATGAGCTTTTCTTCAAAAAAGTGTTTGTAAACATCTTTCAAAGTATTTAATTCTTTAAGTGTCATTTTTATTCTGACTGCTACCAGTTTTACATCAGAAAGTGACCTTTTTGTGTATGTATATTTGTATATGTGTCTGACATATGAAATACAGCTTGAGTCCTATCATGAATATTCTGTACACAAAGAACCTGAATAAGAAATATAGTCAAGAGTCAGGAGAGAGATGGGATCCGAATCAAAGTGCAAGTGTAAAAATAAGTGAATGTGGAGACTTCCCTGGGGATCCAGTGATTAAGAATCTGACTTCCAGTGCAGGGGATGGAGGTTCGAGCCCTGGTCAGGGAACTAAAATCTCATATGCTGTGGGGCAACTAAGCCCTTGCACCACAACTAGTGAGCCCATGTACCCTAGAGCCCCCGCTCCTCAACAAGAGAAACCCTTGTGTCGCAACAAGAGAGAAGCCCCCATAAACTGCAACTAGAGAAAGCCTGCATGGATAATCTAGGACAACCAGAAAAATAAAATAAATACGTGAAAATGGCCGAGACTGGGTGCCATGTATTCTACTGGTGTAAGAGCTGCCATCCACTGTGCAAATTAGTGTGTCTGGAGATGACAGATTAGATCAAAATACAGATCGAGCTGTATCTGGGCAAACACAGCATAGCGTGGGATGGCCAAGAAGCCACGGACTGGAATTATGGGAAATCAATCATATACAAAGTACCAAAAACATTGTATGTGGTTGTACAGGTGGTAGACTCCTGGGTGTGGGGAGGTGCGCACTTCACAGAATAGTTGCAATATATTTTTACATTTATTACAAATTTATAACATAATGAGAACATATCTTGAGGAAGGCATGCCATTTTCAAATTCACAGGAAGGTGCTATAGAGGCTAAAGTAGTGCCAACTATTGTTTTTATATAGAAAATACACAAAGACTAACGATTACAAAGGAAACCCAGGTATCTTAACCTCAAATCAATGTTAGCTGTACTTTTCAAGAGTGCACAACACATTATATGGTAGGCATGAAATCGGACATCTGTCCACAACCAGTGCAGACCACCAAGTTACCCACCCGGCTTTAGTAACCAGCACTTGGTAGCTTATGACTTTCATTAGGTAGATTCTGAGCCTACTGTCTTATTCATAATAGTTGAAATTTCTATTCTCATAATTTTAGAATGTTCCTGTTTCAGAATGGTATTCAAATCCTTAAAGAAATCCTTCATATTCCTTCCATCCTCTCTCTCCCCCTCCTTCCCTCTTTGTCTCTCTCTTCTTCCCTCCCTCCCTATCTCCCTCTCCCTCCGCTTCTCCCTTTCCTTGAGATACACTGTGAGTTTTTAGAGCTTTGATTTTTCTTAAAAATATGTGACCTGTGCAGTGGAGTCAGACCGAAGAAAGAGATCATAAGGGAACAAGCTCCAGTAACGGGGCTTGCGATGCTGAGAAAGGAGGCAGAGGCTGCCTCTACGAGCAATGCTCTGACAGCGTGGTTCCTGTCACCCCCACTGTGGGACTGGCTAGCCAAAATGGTTTATTTTGTAATTTGAAAGTCCAACTAAAGGCCAAAGAAAGCTCCTTCTGTCTTGGAGATGGAGTCCTACAGACTTGGAGATGCCTGTATTCCTAGGGGAGGCACGCAGCAGGTGAGAGAGCATAGGGCTGTTGCTGCTGGCCGTTGATGCCTCTCCGTGTAATTTGAAAAGCTTTTTATTCTCACAGCTCTATGTAATATATCAACAGTAATAGATTCACAATCATCAATCCAGCCTGCTGGAGGTTTGGCCACGGTAACAGATGTCTGCTCAGTTTCATATTGTGGGTTTTCATTTATTTCCCCCCTCCTCTGGAAAAGCTTTTATATAAATATCTAACATTAATGTATCTAATATGATGTTTATGTCCAATAGTGACATCGTTTATCAACCTCTAACTTCAAATGAACAGTTAATTAATGATAATGAGCCGCACACACCAGGACCCATTCAGCACTCTTTATCTGCAAAGATTGCTATGTGATAAATAATTAAACTCTGAGATATACTTTTGTTTTTAGTAATTGGAATGATCCACTCTTTTGGTTATACACTTAGAGGCTGTATTTAGTCTCAGAGTCTTAAAGACTTTGTCTTCCTTTTTTGTGTGTTAGACTTATGTCTCAGAGATGGTCCATCAGTGGATGAGAAATAAAGAGTAGTCCTCAGACATGTCCACCAGCTTCAGCAGTAATCTCAAGACAGAAAAGGTTGCCTGTACCACCAAATTGACAACTTTTTGCAAGGGAAATTTCATGAATACTGAACACACTCTATAATATTTTCATCTCTTATTCAGTGGACTCCTGGTAATTATCAATATATAAGAAAGAACCAGGTACATTTCCCTCTATCATTATTTTTTTTGAGAAACTTTTGAGTTTAAGGCATATATTTACTGCAAATATTCATGACAGTAGTCGGGCTTGAATTGGACTTCAGGGTTCTGATGTTACTTTTATCACTGTAATTCCTTTAGTTTTGAATACAAATTGTTACTATTGTTTTTAAGACTTACCCCTTGATTTGATTTGTTTCATCCAGTGGCTGCCTCCATTTTTATTTTCCTTGTATTTTTAATATTTTGTACTAATCGCTTCTTTTGAATAATTTTCAGAATTTTGGAAGCAAGCTTGAGTGATAATAATGAGTTATATGTAAGAGCAGGGAAAGCGAAGGAGAAAGAGAGAGTGGAAGAAAAACAGTAGCTTTCCACAGAAAGCAAGTAGGTCCTTTGCATACTGAGTTTTTTTAGTCTTTTGAGTTTATCATCAAATCACCCAGAAAGGACAGGTTAAAGCTTTAAAAAAAAAAAAATCTGTCTCCCTCAGTTGTATTTGAATGCTTTTTGAAGAGCTTACAACATTTCTTCTCCATTTGCAGGTTTTCTTACTGCTCTGACAGAAAGTGGGAGGCAAGCTGGAAAGAAATGTGAAAAATACATGCTTGGTATGGATGAGTCTGAGATTTCCATAAGCAGTTCCATTTTCTAGCATCTGAGATCAATTTCTTATGACATTGAATGGAAACCTGTTAAAGTACCACTTGTAAGCTCTAGAGCTGCACAAAGCTCTATTCTGCACAATATATATCCCATTGACTTTCATGTATCCTTTACCCCATTAAGAGGTGTATTTAGTTATATTAAAATTAATTTATTGAATGATACTGAGAAATGCATTAAATATTAAGATTGCTTTTTGTATAATTCAAAGGTCCTGTGTCTAATTGGAGAACCAGTGACACTCTTTGTTAGAATATAAATATCCAGAGGAGAGAGAGGACAACAAAAAGCTGATATACTGATTTTCCATCAGTATATCAAAGGTTGTTTACCTAGTGGTTAAATCCATGGGCTCTGGCAATAAGACCACCTGTATATACCAGCATATACCAGCTCTTTTGTTTAAATTCTATGTAATTTTGGGTGATATGCTTAATCTTTATATTCCTTGATTTCCTCAACTATAAAATGAGTATAATAATAGTATCTGGAATTACTGTGTGGTTTTACTACAGTGTTCTTGAACAGTCAGTACCAAGGAGCATTATCTTCTATACAGGATGAGTATACAGAACATTTAGAAAAGTCAGACTTAGTCCATTAGGAGCTTGGATTGACTCCACTCTCTCAGAGCTGGTGGGAGAGTTTTCATTTGAAATAATGCTCCAACAATAAAACCATGAGAAAAATGGAACACAGCCGGAGCTCCATCGCTGAAGGCTCCATCACTTTCCATTACTGAAGTGCTTCAGTGAAGCTTTCATCATGGATAATGAAGAGATACATGGCCAGGGAACCCCTCTAACTGGAAGATTTGATGGTTGTCCCCAGGTTTTGAGATTCCTGAAGGGGTAAATCAGACGACCCCTAGGACTGGCATCTGGGGGAATTATTTGATAGCAAAATTTTAAAGGAAAATTCCAGTTGTGATGTTCTTTTTTTTTCCACTGGGAATCCTACCCAAACTGAAAGGATTGACTCTGTGACAGCAGGCTTACAAATGTGTCTAGTACAATTTTGAGTTCTACCATATTTGAGTTTCTACCACTAAATCCCTCAGTGACAGGAGAGGTGGTCAAATTCTGTCCATTACCTGAAAGAAATCAATCTGTCCTCAACATGACCACACAGGGTCTCTCAGGCCACAGAGTCCATTTTACCTGTATGCCCGGAGCCCCTTAATCTCCTCTTTTTTTTTTCCCCCCCTTTTGTGTTTTTTCTTCAGATTCCAGCCTGCTTCCATAAGTTGTATCAAAGTCCCAAGTTAAAAGGATCCTTATACTCTTCAGAAGGGATCAGCTACAAAACAAAATCTCATTACTAATATTATGTCCCTTCTAGCAAAATCCTAATGCTCGCCTCTCTCCATTGCCACAGTGACGGTGGAAGGAGCAAAGGCGAGATAGAACCAGAACTCGTCCCAATTTGACAGACACAGGAGTGCTTCTCTCGGATCACGTTCAATTCTACAATTTTTTCATCTATACAAAAAACAGAAACCCACAGTCTTGTTTCAGCTAAAGCCAGGATCCTCTATGGTCATACAGACGTAAGTTGCCCAGAAATCAGTGCTCCAGTCAACTTTAAGGAGATTTTTGAGTGATCTAAGAGTCTATATTACACAGTAGCTGTGGTAATGAGAGGAACAGAGAGAGGGGAAAGGAAAATAACGAAATAAAAGGAAAGGGAGACAAATCAAATCTATCGCCTGAATAAACACAATCTATTCCAGTGCAGAGGACTAACCTTGCTATTTCTTAAGGGAATTTCTATGTTTCGTATGGTTGAGGTATACTATTTGGCACTGTTCCTTTTTCTCTAAATTGTATCTCAGTGATTTTCTAAAAGGGAAGAAAAAACCCTTTTTTTCCATTTAGATTAAATAATTCAGGGTAATGCCTCAAAAATGAAATCTAATCTCACATGACCTCTAGGGTCTTTTTGATCTCTACTCTTCAAGATACTAGAGGGCTATGAAATGCTAAACACGCAACCCAAATCTGCCATGACCAAGTCGATTTCAGATTTCCATTGTCACCACGCTTGTGGACTAGATGGATATGAGCTTCGTAGAGTGGTTTATAATTTATCTGGTTGTCTTTCTATGCCTAATCCATCTGTGGGAGTGACAGCTTGACATAATCGCCAGCTTCAAATAAGTAATTCCATTCACTATCAGTTTTTAATTTTATTTCCTCATTCCTTTATTGATGCAGTAAAATGTGGTTAATCTGCAGAGCCCAGGCAAGCTCAGTGTTGTCAGTATTAATTTCACACTATTGCATCTTCATGTTTGGTCCTTTACAGTAATTAAAGGAAATCATTATAAAGTTGAAATTAAGCTGAATGTATAATCCTTGGTTTTAGTTTGCATGAGACCAAAGACGGATTCATAGCAATCTTTATTATTTTCTTCACATAGCCAAGATTTTCCTTCTCTAGTAAAATATTTAGTTACATGTATTTCTTTGTTAAAATCTCTCTTATAATGTGCAATCTCCCCCACTCCACGCCCCAAAAAACAATCTATCCCTTAAGAAGATGGGAGTTATGCTTTTAACTCTGCTAAGATCCACGGATGTCAAAGTGTGGTACCCAGAAAAGCAGTATTAAAATGACATGGACTCTCAGTAGTTCAAGTACTATAAAAAATTGCATCGATTCGGTGGCCTATAAACAGCAGAAATTTGTTTCTCACATTATTGGTGACTGGAAGACCCAGATCAGGGTACTGGAATGATCGGGTGAGTGCCTTCCACTCTGATGCCGACTAACAACCTCTCTTCTCCGTGTATCATCAACACGGTAGGAAGAGGGTGAGAGAGCTCACGAGGGTCTCTTTCATAAAGGTACTAATTTCATTCATGAAGATGCCACTCTCATGAACTAATCACTTCCCAAAGGTCTCACCTCTTAATGTCATCACACTGGGGGTTAGAGTCTCAAAGTATGAATTTTAGGGGGACATAAGCATTCAGTCCCGGAGAAGGCAATGGCAACCCACGCCAGTACTCTAGCCTGGGAAATCCCATGGACGGAGGAGCCTCTAGGCTGCAGTCCACGGGGTCACAAAGTGTCAGACACGAGCGACTTCACGTTCACTTTTCACGTTTCACTTTCATGCACTGGAGAAGGAAATGCAACCCACTCCAGTGTTCTTGCCTGGAGAATCCCAGGGACAGGAGCCTGGTAGGCTGCTGTCTACGGGGTCGCACAGAGTCGGACACGACTGACGTGATTTAGCAGCAGCAGCAGCAGCAGCAGCAGCAGCAGCAGCAGCAGCAGCAAACATTCAGTCCATAACACAGGTGGTCTTGCTAAAATGCAGAATCTGCTAAACCAGAAATTCGAGGGGGTAGGGTGGGACCCAGCAATGTGTCTTAATAAGCCTTCTAAGTAATTCTAACGTATGCTAAAGTTCGAGAACCACTGATTCAGTTTTTAAAGCATTTTACACACTATGTCTATTTTGCTCCTCGTGACAGCCTGCACAATGGTTTCACTAACTCAACTTTACAAATGGAGAAAGGCAGGCTCAGAAAATCTCAAGGATTTGCTTAATTTCACGGAACTGATAAATTGTTGTACCAAGATTTAAATCTGCAATTTCACAATGCTCTTTTCACCACATCCATAAATTTCAAATATATCTCAAAGGAAATATGTGGATATGCAATGTAAAAATTTGGTAAAAATCAAATATTGATTACTTTATATTATTTTTATATGAAAATTATTTTTTTTCTTGTGTGGGAATACAACTTCTATAAAACTCTACCCCCCCTAACATCTCCATACACACACTGTTGCCTTTTCTCATGAGCCATCCATTAGTGAATTCTTCAAATTGTAATACACAGGCTCCACTTTAAATTCTGTACAGACTGGTATCTTCAATGTTGTGCTAAAAACTTTAAGCTTTGCATCCAAATCAGTGAGTCTGCTCTTTTGGGCCATGGATGGATACTTTGTTATGGAGGGAGAATTGGAATTTTGTTCAAGTTCCACCAATCTAGAAGCACAGAAAGCAGTGGCTTTAAATGGAATGAATAATGTTTCATTCAGACACAAAATATAAATCTTCAAATGTCTAGTAACTAATAAAATATGTTTATCTAACAGTACACTAAATTCCAAGTAATTTTAGTCATGGATTTTCTCAAGTCACAGACACCAAAAGTTTAACTACTAGAACATGGGCATTTACAGAATTTATTGATGTTAAAAGGGAAATTCAGACTCAAAGTTTGGTAAGACTTGCCATTTATCCTCCTTCTTGGTTCTCTATTCACCATACCTCCTGTCCTCATTCAATTCCAAGGCTTAATTTCCCTAGATAATGAAAAACTAATAAAATATGTTTATCTAACAGTACACTAAATTCCAAGTAATTTTAGTCATGGATTTTCTCAAGTCACAGACACCAAAAGTTTAACTACTAGAACATGGGCATTTACAGAATTTATTGATGTTAAAAGGGAAATTCAGACTCAAAGTTTGGTAAGACTTGCCATTTATCCTCCTTCTTGGTTCTCTATTCACCATACCTCCTGTCCTCATTCAATTCCAAGGCTTAATTTCCCTAGATAATGAAAACAACTTGAGTGATCATACAATTAATCATCTGAGAGATGCCACTATTAAAAATTACATCAGGATAGTTATCGTAAACCAGGGCAGCCCTAAGCAGACCAAGAACTGTGTAATCCCAGCAGAAATGACTTCCTTCCCTACCTGTCCTCTCTCTTTATACCCAACATATATAAATTTTTAATAAAATAATTGTCATATGGCTTTCATGGTTAACGCATAACCCTAGTCATTTCACTTGTCCCTTCATTCCCAGACACAATAAAATTTGGGTTCTTTATGCTAGCACTTAAAATCCTGCTCTATTTCAGGATTTTTACTTCAATCAGTTTCTCTAGTCAAGACCGGCTGCATAATTTTGGGGAGAAATTTGTACCTCTTAACTGCCCTCGTCTATTTCTCTCCTCCCCTGACCCTCCCTCCCCTCCGGCAACTGCCTGTTTGCTGTGTCTATGACTGTGCTTCTATTTAGTTAGGTTGGCTCATCTGTGTTTCAGATTCCAAACATAACTGAAATCATACAGTGTTTGTCTTTCTTGTTCTGACATATTTCCTTTAGCGTAATCCCTTCTAGGTCCCCCCGTGTTGTTGCCAATGGGAAGATTTCATTCTTTATTTATGTGCTTAGTCACTCAGTTGTTTCCGATTAGAGATGTGTATAAGAGACAGCACGAATATCTCACCTTCTCTATTCACTCATCTGCTGGTGGGCACTTAGGCTGTTCCTCTGTCTTGACTATTGTGAACACTGCTGCAGTGACCTTAGGGGGGCCTCTATCTTTGTGACTTAGTGCTTTCTTTTTCTTTGAATAAATACCCAGGACTGGAATGAATGGATTTATGGTAGTTCTATTTTTAATCCTTTGAGGAACTGGCATACTGTTTTCCATAGTGGTTCTACCAATTCACAATCTTAACCGCTCATGTTTGAAGGTTTCCCTTTTTTCATATCCTTACCAACACAGCCCTCTTTCTCGAGTCCTCCTCCAAGAACATTAGCCCTAATTTCTGTCCTTTGAACCTAGGGATGTGGCATTCTATTTCTTTAGCTATAAAGTTTGGCTTCATTCTACTAATTTCTTCTTTTTTTAAACCCTCAGGTTCTTATTTTACCTTAATCACTCTCACCGTCTCTTTCAGTTTAGTTACATAAACCCAATAAGAATCTCAAGGACATTTGCAGAATGTACACACTAGTAAATTTTTTAAATTCACTTTCTTGCCAAATATGTAGAATATTATTATTTGCTGATGACAATCCAAATTTCATGATACATTTTTCAACATTGCCTAAATGTAAAGATATATCCTCATATGGGGCAATTCTTTAACATATACTTCAACACATTGTACTTTTTCTGAGATTGCCTTTGCTCTTGTACCTTCTTGAAAAGGGAGATGCTGTTCACTAACAGCATTCACAAAATAAATCCCATGCACTGCTTGCAAAACCCATGCATTAGTATGTCCATGTTACAAATGAAATTAAGATTCCAGGGGTCAAGTCCCAAAATACACAGCCTGTGACAAAGTCAGCTTTCGGAATGACATCTGCTTGTCTCCTCTCTGCACCTCACACCATCAATACCGCTGGTGGTGACAATCTGTCAGTTTTACATTCAGTTTATTAAAAGGTGGAACAAAACATCAAGGCCAGTGATTGGGCATTTTCACAGGGGTGTCCACCTGACTGTATCTTTCCCCTGTTCTAATAATAATGAGATGGGCCATCTTCAGGGTAGGGTCAGTCCTGAGATCACTTTAAGAGATTGGGTGGCCTGGCAAAGGGTTCAGAAGTACCCCCACAATCCTCATCTCTTCTCTTTTCTGAATATCACTCGGACTTTATGATGTCCTAGTAATGCTCTGCAGCCTCTAAGTATCTGTTGGCTAAAAATGAATAGAGATAGTAATAAAGCTCAGGCTTCCCAGGTGGCACAGTGGGAAAGAATCTGCCTGCAACGCAGAGGGCACAAGGGATGCAGGTTTGATCTCTGATCAGGAAGATCCCCTGGAGTAGGAATTCCAATATTCTGTCCTGGAAAATTCCATGGACAGAGGAGCCTGGTGGGCTACAGTCCATGGGACTGCCAAGAGTTAACATAACTGAGCAACTGAGCATGCACGCACACATAAAACTCTTTGGATTCCCACAGCTGACTCTAATGAGAAACACATTTCAACTAACAACTCCAGATGGAAAAAAACACCAAGGATGCCACAAGGATCCACAGAGCCCCTCCACCACTCAAGACTAGCCTCCCTTGGGCAAGAACAGTTTCTTAGCAGAGCTCCAAATCTTGATTATAACATATCCTTAGGCACTGGGTCCTTGGTGATGCTGGACCAGATTTTGCCTTTGGACCAGAATTCAAATCCTGATTTGCCTAATAGCTGTGCAGTCCCCAAAATTGTCCTCAGAATCTACAAATTGCCATTTGCATTTAGCAATTAGGAAATAACTGATGCTCCAGAGAGAGAAAATATAGTAGCTGTTAGAGCAATTACTCCAGATGGAAGCAAGGGTCTAAGGTCCCTAGGATGCAGGAAGAGTTCAGAACAGTCAGATTAAGGGTCATGCTTAACTGACTAATTAGAAACCTCAACCTTTAAAACAAGTAGGCCCTTGAACACTAAACAGTGCCCTTGAGGTCAGTAGGGCTTTTAACGCAAACTTCAGAAACTCACCCCCTTTACCCCTTTTCTGTTCAGGGAGAAAGGAATTACCTTGGTGTTTATCACTTCATTTCTAAGGCAGGTGACAGAGACAGCAGAAGAATCAATGAGACTATTTTATTTTCTCTAATTTTGACAGTGATCCACTCTGAGTTTCAACTCTGGAGTCAAAGCTCTCTGAAGTTTCCCTCAATTACCAAGAAAAGGACATAAAAGCCTACAGTAGGAAAGGGTATGGATTTCGGGCTCAGGTCAGTTGTTGACTCTGATCTATGTGCTGGTGACCCTGGGACCATGAGCTAACCTCTCTGAACCTCAGATAGCTCTGATGGTGATCCATACTCACCAAATCAGATTTCTATGTGATGGCACTTGATGAATAATAAATGCTAGCTCCCTTCCCCTCACAGCAACCCCACTGAAATCAGTATTGTTGTTAACACAATCAGACCTTGTCTTATAACAAGATTTTAATACATGTAACTTACTTCTCTTCTGTGATGCAAAGTGCTTTTCAAAAAGGGGAGATGTGCATCTCTATAGGAGATGCATCTCTGGGCATCTCTCTAAGTTTACCTTCTGCAGCATGTGTTCGGTGCATGCTCTTTGCAAGGAGTTAAATAATTTTGATTCATGGAAAAGGAATGAACTTGCTTCAAAAGGCAAAGTAAATAATCATTAGTATAGACCTTTCTCCAAAGAAGACATACAAATAGATAAAATTGTATAAAAAAGTGCTCAACAGCACAGATTATCAGGGAAATGCAAATCAAAAATCACAGGGAAATCACCTCACTTGCATTAGAATGGCTATTATTTTTTTAAAAGAAGAAAAGAAACAGCAAGTGTTGTCAAATTGTAGAGACATTGGAACCCTTGTGCCCTGTTTGTGGCAATGTGAATCAGTGCAGCCATTATGGAAAAAGTATGGTGGTTCCTTAAAAATTAAAACTAGAACTACTACATGTTCTGGGTATTCATCCAAAAGAATTGGAAACAAGATCTCCAAGAAGTATTTACACTCCAGTGCTCATTGCAACATTCTTTACAGTAGCCAAGAAGTGGAGACAAGCTAAATGTCTGTTGACAGATGAATGAATAAAGAAAATGCAGCTTATACATATATGGAATATTATAATCTTTAAAAAAAGGAAGTCCTATCATATGCTGCAACTTGATGAAGTTATGTTAAGTGAAGTAATCCACTCATAAGGACAAATACTGCACAATTCCATTTATTTGGTGTATCTGAAGTAATCAAGTTCATAGAAGCAGAAAGCAGATTGCTGATTGCCAGGAACTGGGGAGAAGGAAACAGACTTGCTGTTGAAATGGGTGTAGAGTTTTAGTCATGTGAGGTGAGTGAGTTCTAGAGATCTGTGTACAATGATGTACTACACTGTACACTTGAAAAATTGTTAGGAAGGTAGATTTCATGTTATGTGTTTTTTCCACAATAGTAACTATATCAGTAGTAATCTGTTGCTAATCCTAATTGCTTATAAATCTTCTTACATTTAATACTTAGTTTAAAAACTTTTGAAGGAATGGAAATATTTTTAGTGTCCTGCTACCTTAAACTCTAGGATTAAAGACAGACAAAATGTATTGTCTGGTCAGCTTTTTGTTGTTTGATTGCTAAGTTGTGTCTGACTCTATGACTCCATGAGTACAAACTGCAAGTCTCCTCTGTCCTCCACTATCTCCGAGTTTGCTCAAATTCATGTCCATTGAGTTGGAGGTACTATTTAACCATCTCATCCTCTGCCACCACCCACGTCTCCTTTTACCTTCAGTCTTTCCCAGGATCAAGGTCTTTTCCAATGAGCCGGCTCTTCACACCAGTTGGTCAAAGTATTGGAGCTTCAACTTCAGCATCAGTTCTTCCATTGAATATTCAGGGTTGATTTCTTCTAAGATTGACTGGTTTGATCTCCTTGCAGTCCAGGGGACTCTCAAGTTTTCTCCAACACCACAATTTGAAAGCATTAATTCAATGCTAAGCTTTCTTTATGGATCATGACTCAGCTCAACCTTTGTACATGACTAATAGAAAAACAATAGCTTTACTACATGGACCTTTGTCAGACAGAGCCTGGCAGGTTACAGTTTATAGGGTCACAAAAACTTGGACACAACTGAAATGACTTAGCACACATGCACGTTTGTCGGGAAAGTAACGTCTCTGCTTTTTAATACACTGTCTAGGATTGTCATGGTTTTCCTTCCAAGGAGCAAGCATCTTTTAATTTATGGCTTCAGTCACTATCCATCGTGATTTTGAAGTGCAAGAAAGTAAAATCTGTCACTGTTTCCACTTTTTCCCCTTCTGTTTGCCATGACATGATGGTACAATATGCCATGATCTTAGTTTTTTGAATGTTGAGTTTCAAGTCAGCTTTTCACTCTCCTCTTTCACTTTCAAGAGGTTCTTTAGTTCCTTTTCAATTTCTGCTATTAGAGAGGTATAATCTGAATTTCTGGTATTGTTTTTGGGGAGATTGGAATGAAAACTGACTTTTTTCAGTCCTGTGGCCACTCCTGAGTTTTTCAAATTT
Source organism: Madoqua kirkii (assembly GCA_006408675.1). Taxonomy (NCBI): domain Eukaryota; kingdom Metazoa; phylum Chordata; class Mammalia; order Artiodactyla; family Bovidae; genus Madoqua; species Madoqua kirkii. Next base: position 17,103 of record SJYC01147641.1, read on the forward strand.
GCTGTCATATTGAGTGCAGCTTTTTAACAGCATCATTTTAGGATTTAAAATAACAGCTGAAATTTCATCACCTCCACTAGCTTTGTTCATAGTAATGCTTCCTATGGCCCGCTTCACACTCCAGGATGTCTGGCTCTAGGTTAATGACCACACTATCATGGTTATCTGGGCCATTAAGACCTTTTTTGTATAGTTCTGTGTATTCTTGCTACCTCTTCTTAATCTCTTCTGCTTCTATGAGGTCCTTGCTGTTTCTGTCCTTTATTGTGCCCATCATTGCATGAAATGTTCCCTTGGTATCTCCAATTTCCTTAAATAGATCTCTAGTCCTTCCCATTCTATTGTTTTCCTCTATTTCTTTGCATTGCTCACTTAAGAAGGCTTTGTTACCTCTCCTTGCTTTTCTCTGGAATTCTGCATTCAGGTGAGTATATCTTTCCCCTTCTCCTTTGCCTTTCACTTCTCTTCTTTTCTCAGCTATTTTCTAAGGCTTCATCAGACAACCAATTTGCCTTCTTGCATTTCTTTTCTTAGGAATGCTTTTTGGTCACCACTTTCTGTACAGTGTTATGAGCCTCTGTCCATAGATCTTCAGCTACTCTGTTTACCAGATCTAATCCCTTGAATCTATTTGTCACTGCCACTGTATAATCATAAAGGATTTTATTTAGGTCATACTTGAATGGTCTAGTGATTTCCCCTACTTTCTTCAATTTAAGCCTGAATTTTGCAATAAGGAGCTCATGATCTAAGCCACAGTCAGCGCCTAGTCTTGTTTTTGCTGACTGTATAGAGCTGTTCCATCTTCAGCTACAAAGAATATAATCAGTCTGATTTCTGTATTGACCATCTGCTGATATCCCTTTGTAGAGTCATCTCTTGTGTTGTCGGAAAAGAATGTTTGCTATGACCAGTGTGTTCTCTTGGCAAAACTCTGTTAGCCTTTGCCCTGCTTCATTTTGTCCTCTAAGTTTGGAAACTTCCCTGTTATTCTAGGTATCTCTCAATTTTCTACTTTCACATTCCAATCCCCTATCATGAAAAGGAAATGTTTTTTGGTGTTAGTTCTAGAAAGTCTTGTAAGTCTTCAAAGAACCATTCAGATTCAGCTTATTTGGCATTGTGTTGTTGGGGCATTAACTTGGATTACTGTCGTATTGAATGGTTTGCCTTGGAAACAAACTGGGATCATTCTGTTGTTTTTGAGACTGCACCCAAGTGCTGCATTTCAGACTCTTTTGTTGACAGTGAAGGATACTCCATTTCTTCTAAGGGATTCTTGCCCACAGTAGTAGATATAATGGTCATCTGAGTTAAATTCACCCATTCCAGTCTATCTTAGTTCACTGATTCCTAAAATGCTGATGTTTACTCTTGCCATCTCCTGCTTGGCCATGTCCAGTTTATCTTGATTCATGGACCTAGTATTCCAGGTTCCTACGAAATATTATTCTTTAGCGTATCAGACTTTAATTTCACCACCAGGCACATCCACAAGTGAGCATCACTTCCACTTTGGCCCAGCCTCTTCATTCTTTCTGGAGCTATTTCTCTGCTCTTCCTCAGTAGTATATTGAACACCTACCCACCTGAGCGGCTCATCTCTGCTGTCATATCCATTTTTGTATAGTTTTTCTGTATATTCTTGCCACTTCCTCTTAACCTCTTCTGCTTCAGTTAAGTCCTTAACATCCCTGCCCTCTGACCAGTACTTACCTCTAGAGCAGTGCTGTTTGACCTAAATGTTACCACAGTTCAACCAGGAAGGGCACCAAATGTAAAGCCATACATAGTCAAATGATTAACGGCATAAGCTAAGGAGACAAATCCCAATTTCATCTCTGGCTGACTTTGTCATTTGTGGAAATTACCTTGGATTTGGTGCTTCACTAATGTTTCTCTTGTAGCATTATTGATAACAGTTAAGTGAGATATACACCTAAAACGCTCAACTTAGGCAAAATAACTATTACTTTTAATTTGTACTCACAGTAGATAAAGAACTCAGGCTGCAAGTGATTATATGTATATGTGCATGTACATGTAATTAGCTTGTTTTATATACATAAATTGCATGAAAGCATGACCTTTAATATTTCTGTTATGGTCCAAATAACTATTTCATGATATATTTATCTTGTCAAGTTCAAATGTTTTTTCAAGGTGGGTCACTTTAATCTTCATCTACAAACTGCAGACTTATTTATGACAGAGTATGTATGTTTTTTGTCTTATCTCCACACCATTTATCTAACAAAGTAGATTGTCTACTGTAGACTCAGTAGCATTTTGAAAACTGAATTAACATTTTTAAATTTAATTTTGGTACCTTATTGTGGTTTTGATTTGCATTTCTCTGATAATGAGTGATGTTGAGCATCTTTTCATGTGTTAGCCATCTCTATGTCTTCTTTGGAGAAATGTCTATTTAGTTCTTTGGCCCACTTTTTGATTGGGTTGTTTATTTTTCTGTAATTAAGCTGCAGGCGTTGCTTGTATATTTTTGAGATTAGTTGTCAGTTGCTTCATTTGCTATTATTTTCTCCCATTCTGAAGCCTGTCTTTTTCACCTTGCTTATAGTTTCCTTTGTTGTGCAGAAGCTTTTAAGTTTAATTAGGTTCCATTTGTTTATTTTTGCTTTTATTTCCAATTTTAGGGGAGGTGGGTCATAGAGGATCCTGCTGTGTTTTATGTCAGAGAGTGTTTTGCCTGTGTTCTCCTCTAGGAGTTTTATAGTTTCTGGTTTTATGTTTAGATCTTTAATCCATTTTGAGTTTACTTTTGTGTATGGTGTTCTTTTACAAATGGTTGACCAGTTTTACCAGCACCACTTGTTAAAGAGATTGTCTTTAATCCATTGTATATTCTTGCTTCCTTTGTCAAAGATAAGGTGTCCATAGGCACGTGGATTTATCTCTGGGCTTTCTATTTTGTTCCATTGATCTATATTTCTGTCTTTGTGCCAGTACCATACTGTCTTGATGACTGTGGCTTTGTAGTAGAGCCTGAAGTCAGGCAGGTTGATTCCTTCAGTTCCATTCTTCTTTCTCAAGATTGCTTTGGCTATTTGAGGTTTTTTATATTTCTATACAAATTGTGAAATTATTTGTTCTAGCTCTGTGAAAAATACTGTTGGTAGCTTGATAGGGATTGCATGAATCTATAAATTGCTTTGGGTAGTATACTCATTTTCACTATATTGATTCTTCCAATCCATGCCAATCAGAATGGCTGTGATCCAAAAGTCTACAAGCAATAAATGCTGGAGAGGGTGTGGAGAAAGGGGAACCCTCTTACACTGTTGGTGGGAATGCGAACTAGTACAGCCACTATGGAGAACAGTGTGGAGATTCCTTAAAAAATTGGAAATAGAACTGCCTTATGACCCAGCAATCCCACTGCTGGATATACACACCATGGAAATCTGAATTGAAAGAGACACGTGTACCTCAATGTTCATCGCAGCACTGTTTATAATAGGCAGGACATGGAAGCAATCTAGAAGTCCATCAGCAGATGAATGGATAAGAAAGCTGTGGTACATATACACAATGGAGTACTACTCAGCCATTAAAAAGGATACATTTGAATCAGTTTTAATGAGGTGGATGAAACTGGAGCTTATTATACAGAGTGGAGTAAGCCAGAAAGAAAAACACCAATACAGTATGCTAATGCATATATATGGAATTTAGAAAGATGGTAATGATAACCCTGTATGCAAGTCAGCAAAAGAGACACAGATGTATAGAACAGTCTTTTGGACTCTGTGGGAGAGGGAGAGGGTGGCATGATTTGGGAGAATGGCGTTGAAACAAGTATAATATCACATATGAAATGAATCGCCAGTCCAGGTTTGATGCTTGATACTGGATGCTTGGGGCTGGTGCACTGGGATGACCCAGAGGTATGGTATGGAGAGGGAAGAAGGAAGGGGGGTTCAGGATAGGGAACACGTGTATACCTGTGGCAGATTCATGTTGATATATGGCAAAACCAATTCAATATTGTAATTAACCTCCAATTAAAATAAATAAATTTATATTAAAAAATAAAATTTAATTTTGGAAAAAAAGTACTGCAAGTATTTCATTAGAAGAGAATAGAACTTGCTCATTTCTTCAACCATTTCAAAATCAAAATCCTTTAACTGGGTTATTTATGTAAGCATTTGCCTTCTGAGGGAGCTACTGATGGAAGAGTTTATTTTATAGTACTCAGATGGTAAAGAATCTGCCTGCAATGTAGGAGACCTGGGTTCAGTCCCTGGGTCAGGAAGATTCCTTGGAGAAGAACATGTCAGTCCACTCCAGTACTGCCTGGAGAATTCCATGGACAGAGGACTCTGATGGGAAAGAGCTGGACATGACTGAACGACTAACACCTTACACTTTACATGCAGTCAGAATGATTATAAAGGGCCTGGACAGTTCGTTTATTATGATTTCCAGCTTTATAAAATAGGAAATTAAAATCCAAATTGACCTAGAAGCTGGACTATCAAGGGTTCAGGCTATAGTCTTCTGGTTTCTGTAACCCAGCTAACACTAAATCAAGACCCCTGGTTTCATTACAACTGAGACATAACTGATAGAACAGCTTTCAGTGGACTTAAGAGTATTTCTGTCTGTGAAGAAAGGAATACATTAGCATTTATTTCATCATACCCTCTGAAAGTCTTTCCCCTTCTCTCTTCTCAGACTTACACACACAAACACACACACAGTTTTTAAAACACTCAGGTAAGAAGCACATGCAAAGTCCATCTGACCACTAGGGGGCCACCATGAGAACGGACAATCCTATAAGAAACTGGTATCTAAGATATCTCCGTCATTATGTCAATGGAAAACAGTGTTGTGGATTACTTAAATATGAAAAATATTCCCTTGCAGAAACTGCAGTCTTTGTTCGGATGACAGTGCCTTAGCTGCAAAAGTCACTCTTGGTAAAATACAGTGCAGTCCAAGATTTAGATTCAATATATTTCATTCACTAACTTAATTCAAATGGTAATTTCCCTTCAACAGTAGCATGATATTTTATAATTTTGAAAAGTTATTATTCATTTTTGTTGAGATAAATGGTATTGTGGATAGTTTTCTTTGCAAGTCCTTGGCCTTTAAAAATATTTTTTAACTATTTATTTCAAAAAGAAAGAAGTATATAGGAAAATAGATTAAAGAAACATGGCCATGTGCATCATATAATATCCAAACAACACAAGATATTTTATATTCCATAGGTCTATTAATGTAATATGGCTTTATATTTAAATGGCATAGGTAGATGGATAGAAACAAATGAAAATCTCATGACAAACCTCAACTGTAAATAATAGCTAGATTTGTAGGACATAATTACAAATCTTTAATAAAACCAGAAAGATACTATATGCACAAAGTGTTCAAAAAAATGAATATTTAAACCATTGAAAATTATGTAAAGGTGAATATATGTTTATATAACTACATCCATTACTCTGTTATGCTAGACAGTATGGTCATGTCAAACCACTGCTGGAATTTAATGATAGGTTAGATGTTTAATATGCAAACTACAGGCAAATTCCTTCTTTCCTCCAAGTGTATTTATGTCTTAAGGACTCCTTAGAATAGTGCTTCTAACCAAGGAAGATCCTTCCCAGCAGGGATATTTAGCCATGTTTAGCAGCATGTTTATAAAACTGTGAAGAAATAATAGAAAGTGATTATCATACAGGAGAAAAATTTCCTTTAGGAAGGAGGAAGAATGTTATGATTCAGACCAGATACCTGGAGGAGCCAAACTCCATTTCTTAATCTGAGTTAAGCTTGAGACATCATTTTATGCAGCCTCCTGTCTGTTTTTATAATAGATTATTTTAAAAGTCTCATAGCAAACATTATATTAAAGGTTTTATTCCATAATAAAAAATCATTTTATAAAAGCAAGCCACTCGTTGCCCACATTTGTTCAGAAATCTCAGATGATCTCACACATAAAATTGAGGAAATGACACAGAAGTCATACGAGGTAACCATGGTGCCATAGAGTAGACATCGCCCTTACCAAGGACACCATGCAAGCAAAGTTCGGGTTGAATGTTCTTCAACCATACTTTCAACACACATCCTTTGCCTCATATTCATAGTCCCTTGCAATTTTAATTGACACAAGCTGGAGGAAAAAAATGACTTTCTAATATAAAAGGTAGGTGTTCCCATAATTGTAGTGCTTAATCACTATTTCTATGACAGTTTACTACCATCAGAAACTCATATTTTCAATCTGTCATGTGTAATGACAAGTACTGCATGTTTAGCAAAATTACATTAGCATTTCATTAAATATACACAGTAATATGGGTGACATTTCAAAGGCCCTGAAGACTTGCCATTTGCAGGGATTGTTTAGGTCAGTAATTCTAATCATACTGCTCATTTGGAGCCAAGTCTCAATTATCCACTTGTAGACTATCCACAGGAGACATTGCATGATAATTCACGTCAACAGTCCCTGCTTTTTGTCTATAAATGTGAGTCCAGGACCAGAGGGCAGGCAAAAGGAGTGGATGCTTTAGAAACCATTTGCTCCGATGTCTAATGAGGAAAATGAGACTGAAAATGGTCAAATGACTTGTCCAAGGTCAATCATCTAATAAATAGTAAAAACACAGAACCAGAATCCAGGTTTGTTTGATGCTAGGACCAGAGTTTCCAGCACCTTTTGAATAATTTACACACTGTGTTCTTGTGGGCTTTTTCACGATTTAACCTGTTTTTAGTAATGTTTACATCACACGTGTTACTTGTAACCCCCAAACGTTACCACTGCCACACTATGTGTAGAAAAGTTGTATTTCAGTGGAAAAAGCACACACTGTCTATAGCACATCCCTCTCCATTTAAAAATGTTGGTTCTGTGGAAGCTCTTTTACAACTCTGTAAGCTGTAGGTAACTGAGAGTAATGCAAAGATTAAGCTGTTTTTCAGATATGTGTGTTTTATCTACTGGCTGTCCAATTGATCTCCCTCCACTCTATGGAAGAGGTCAATTTTGCCTCCATTTTCCCATCTGTTTTGATATTACTCATTGATAAATATCTATAGTCTTTGGATTGTCTTTTGAACTGGTTATAGCATTTGCTTGATCCCTTTACTCATATTAACAACTTAAATAAAATTTAATACATGTTCATTTGTACATTTTTATGAAAGTCATGAGTTACTTGCTTTTTGAAAATTATTTTTTAATTACAACAACTGTTACTAGCACTATGATGATTTCTACTAACAGACATACCAGTGCTACTGAATTTGCTAAGGTTTTGTGTCATCAGAGAGGAGGACACAGCAACTCACTCCAACATTCTTGCCTGGAGACTCTCATGGGTAGAGGAGCCTGGTAGGCTATAGTTCATGGGATTGCGCAGAATCAGACACGACTGAAGTGAGTTAGCACACGTGCATGTGTCATCAGGAGTTCACTATAGTCTTCAAAGCGGGCTAATGTTTTATTTGCACTAACTGATGTCATCTTCACAAAAATCATAAAAGTAGGTGAATCTTATTATTCAAATGAAGAATCTGAGGCTCAGAGAGTTTAATTCACTTGTACATTGTAACACAGGTGATGTCATTGCTAGATCTTGATGCCCAATTGTATCTGACTCCAGAACTCATGCTTGTAATCATAATATATACTGTCATAAGCCAAAATATTCTCTCTGCTGGAGAATGGAACCATAAATACCGACTGAATAGAAAAAGAAAAGGATAACTCAAGTTAAGCTGATGTTTTGTATCAGTTTATTACATGATTGTCTTTTAATTGTGCCTGAAATATGAAACTTAATCTTGTCAGGGAAAGGGGAAAATCAGCACAAGGTCAAGAGAATAGCATTGAATCTATTTAACTCCTCCAAAGTCTTCCAAATCTATTTAACTCTGCCAAATTTAACTCTTCAACATGTGTGATGTAAACATTATTGAATGTTAAATCCTGAAAAAGCCCACAAAGAATACAGTGTGCAAATTACTCAAGGTGCTGGAAACTCTGGCCCTAGCATCAAACAAACCTGGATTCTAATTCCATGGTTTTGCTATTTATTAGATGATTGTCCTTAAACAAGTCATTTAACCACTTTCATTCTCATTTTCCTCATTTGGCATTGGAGCAAATGCTTTCTAAATGGTCTCCACCATTGTATTAAAAATAGTTGAATACCTAAGTGTGGATGACAATAAACTGTGGAAAATTCTTCAAGAGATGGGAATACCAGACCACTTGACCTGCCTCTTGAAAAACGTGTATGCAGGTCAGGAAGCAACAGTTAGAACTAGATATTGAACAATAGACTGGTTCCAAATAGGAAAAGGAATACAACAAGGCTGTATATTGTCAAACTGCTTATTTAACTTATATGCAGAGCACATCATAAGAAACGCTGGGCTGGAAGAAGCACAAGTTGGCATCAAGATTGCCAGGAGACATATCAATAATCTCAAATATGCAGATGACACCACACTTACGGCAGAAAGTGAAGAGGAACTAAAGAGCCTCTTGATGAAAGTGAAAGAGGAGAGTAAAAAAGTTGGCTTAAAGCTCAACATTCAGAAAACTAAAATCATGGCATCCGGTCCCATCACTTCATGGCAAATAGATGAGGAAACAGTGGAAACAGTGAGAGACTTTATTTGAGGGGCTCCAAAATCACTGCAGATGGTGACTGCAGCCATGAAATTAAAAGACTCCTTGGAAGGAAAATTATGACCAAACTAGATAGCATATTCAAAAGCAGAGACATTACTTTGCCAAGAAAGGTCCATCTAGTCAAGGCTATGGTTTTTCCAGTAGTTGGGTATGGATGTGAGAGTTGGACTATAAAGAAAGCTGAGCACCAAAGAATTGATGCTTTTGAGCTGTGGTGTTGGAGAAGACTCTTGAGAGTCCCTTAGACTGCAAGGAGATGCATCCAGTTCATCCTAAAGGAGATGAGTCCTGGGTGTTCATTGGAAGGTCTGATGTTGAAGCTGAAATTCCAATTCTTTGGCCACCAGATGCGAAGAGCTAACTCAGTTGAAAAGACTCTGCTTCTGGGAAAGATTGAGGGTAGGAGGAGAAGGGGATGACAGAGGATGAGATGGTTGGATGGCATCACTGACTCAATGGACATGAGTTTGGGTGGGCTCTGGGAGTTGATGTTGGACAGGGAGGCCTGGCGTGTTGCATCTCATGGGGCTGCGAAGAGTCTGGCATGATTGAGTGACTGAACTGAACTGAACTGAAGGTATCACTACTCGAAACAATAAGGTGAAAATATGCAAGAAAAATACTTTCCACGTGGCACTAGAAAACATTATGTTAGAATTTTGCTACCAGGGGTTATTTCCTTCTTCATTATTAAAAATAATGGTGAGACAATATCACCAAATCCGACAAAATATAACTAGACAGTGACAGATTTTATTTTCTTAGGTTCTAAAATCACTGCAGATGGTAACTGCAGCCAGGGGAAAAAAAAAAAAAGATGCTCACTCCTTGGAAGGAAAGCTATGACAAACCTAGACAGCGTATCAAAAAGCAGAGACGTTACTTTGTTGACAAATGTCCATATAGTCAAACCTATGATTTTTCCAGTAGTCATGTACAGATGTGAGAGTTGGACCATTAAAAAAAGGCCGAGCACCAATGAATTGATGCTTTTGAGCTATGGTGTTGGAGAAGACTCTTGAGAGTCCCTTGGACTACAAGGAGATCAAACCAGTCAATCCTAAAGGATATCAATCCTGAATACTCATTAGAAGGACTGATGCTAAAACTGAAGCTCCAGTTCTTTGGTCACCTGAGGCGAAGAACAGACTCATTAGAAAAGACCCTGATGCTGGGAAAGATTGAAGCAGGAGGAGAAGGAGACGACAGACAATGAGATGGTTGGATGACATCACTGACTCAATGGACAAGAGTTTGAGCAAGCTCTGGGAGATGGTGAAGGACAGGGAAGCCTGGCGTGTTGCAGTCCATAGGGTTGCAGAGTCAGACAGGACTGAGTGACTGAACAGCAACAGCAACTGTTGCTGAAGCTGAAGCTCCGGTGCTTTGACCACCTGATGCAGAGAGTCAGCTCATTGGAAAAGACTCTGATGATGGGAAAGATTAAAGACAAAAGGAGAAGATAGCATCACCGACTCAATATACATAAATGTGAGTAAACTCCGGGAGATAGTGGAGGACAGAGGAGCCTGACGTGCTACAGTCCCTGGGTTTGCAAAGAGTTGGACATGACTTAGCAACTGAACAGTAGCAACAAAAATACAGATGTACACTTATTTATCCAACAAGGACACTTTCTAAAGGCTATTTTTAATATTTTCTTGCAATAAAATAAGTAGCTCTCCGATATTATTATTTGTTATCAATCTTTATACATTGCCATCTTTTGGCTTTTCATCTTTCATTTCTGAATCATACCAAATTTCTCCATATTCTAGATTTTCACGACATTCTTTCTCTTTCTCTTTGGGAACTGAACAGATTTCATATTTATTTACTGTCAGGGCCATTATCCTCTGAATTTTTACCTGCAGGGCCACTAGCCTGAGGATCACAAAGTGATGTGGTAATTTCAAGTCAGAGGTACAAGTTCAGTCCACTAATGAATGGATCACTTATATGCCCACTAACTCCCCACTAAGAATTTGGACCTCAGATTTGGCAGAACCAAAAGTGATAGGAAACATATATCCACAGAAGGGTTGGTCTTAAAGAATGATGATGAAGAGAGGCCAGTGGTCCTTCTCTTTGCTTTCCAGACTCACGTATTCTAGCTATTGGGTCAACATAAATCAGTTATTCGTTCAGTCCATATCCCACACTCTGCAAAGGGTTGACCCTGAGCACCACAGCAGCATTTTCTACACCTAGCCTTTCAGCCTCACATTCCATTGTTTATCGAGAGTGATGCATTTTGCTTCCTAAACTTTTCTCCACTCGAATGCAGTACTACTGCCTGATTTCAGGCCGTTATCACCTACCTGATCTTGCACTGCTTCCTAGGTGCTGCTTTTCCATCTTGTCTCATCTATTTTCAGTGGTGGCAATCGTAATCCAAATGAAATACCCTCGCTTGCAACTTACTTCCAGGTCTGCATTTGACATCCTTCCAATTCCTATTGACGTTTCACTGAATTACTCATTATCCCACCCACAGATTCAGCTGGCTCTTCAAGCTTGACCGCTGGCATTGCTTTCTGCTTACTCTGGATGCATTCATTTGCTGTGTTTTGAAACCTCCCTCTGCCTTCGCTGTCTCACGTTATCCTGGTCTGGTCTATCCTGGACAAGGACCATAAGTCTGGACTAGAGTAGGGTGGACTGTTCTCTTGCCATGTGTGCCCTCGCCTGCCAGGAGGGATCTAGACACTTCTTGCCACTGAAGTAAGTGGCTGTTCCTTTATGCCAGGGATGTTTTGTACGTGCCATCCTCTCCATCTAAACGTCCTTCCCTTCTTCCTACTAGCAGAATCAGTATTCAAGAATCAGTCCATATATTACTTTCTCTAGTAAGCCTCCCATAGGTATAATAAAAAATATTCAGCCAGTCCTATAACTGACACTTAGCAGAAATAGGATACTTGTCATGTTAATAATAATAATGCAAAAATAACACAAAAGCACACAGATTATTAAATGCTTACTACATGCTGTTCCCTGTGCTTGTCACAGATGTTGCACTGGCCTGTGTGACTCAGTCAGCATCCAAACTGTGGACTTCCTAAGCAGAATCTGTTCTTTTCTCGTTTGGTGTCTAACGTATAGCCTAATTCAAGGCATCATGATTGGTGTTCATAAATAATTTCTCAACTGAATTAAATTAAATCATTGGAACACACTCAATGTACCATCCCTCTTTCTACATGGATCACAGAACAGTAATTCTTTCATATTATGTCACTTAACACATTACAATTTCAAACTTAATTCTTGCCTAAGAGTCTTTCTTCTGAACACTGGCTTCAATATTGCATAACAGTTTTGTTTGCCCTGATGGTAGGGTTTTATCTTCACAATAACAGCTTCCAGGACAGCAGAAAGGACTTTAAAACTCGTTATTCCAGTAGAGACTGGTGGAGGGGAAGACAGAGGAGAACAGGCAAAAGCCCCATCGTGTTTGGCACATGGAGTGTTTGCTGTACATTCTGCAGTGTGTGCCAGTGCCTCTGTTTAGCTGAGTTAAGGATTAACATATTGAACAAGCAAAGAATTGCTCAACCTCCTGGGTACATGGGTCTTGTTCCGTGTGTGACAGGTAAGCCTATTATTTGAGCATGAGCTATACCTGCTGGGAAGTCTCTGTATGTTCTGTGCACGAAGTCTTTGCTGCTCACCCAGAGTGAAAACATTTAGTAGTCTGCTCATGGGAAACAGAGTCTGCCTTGCCTCCAGGCATAGAAGCCTGAAACAAATTAAGTTTCCATCTCTCCCCTGGCTATTTGGGTTTGAGCAATCTTGAAAGCAGCCTAGTAAACAGGCAGACAAGACTCCACTTGAGTTGCAACCGTATTTATAATCTAAAGCCAAGGACTTTTGTGGAATCCCAGACCAGGCTGGGGCACGTTAGATGGGTAATAAAGAATCAAAGAACTGCAATTTAGAGGTAGGGGTAGGGCACGACAGTGCTGTTGAATGAAAACGGATGCAATTGTCAACATGTCTCCCTGTGAGAAGGAGGTCAGAAAACTGCCGAGTAGTCAGAAAGTGATCTGTGTCAGAGCAGAGTGGCCAAGGGCTGATGCCAGTGAGAGATCTAAGCCAGTGTGGAAAGCACGTTTTTAACAAGTAAGTAGTGCTATTTAAGGAGACCAATTGCAAAAGCAGTCTCATTGCCTAATGGGAGAGGGCTCGTCAATCACGCAGCACATATTTGCCACCTGGCCTTGGAGCTGACCCTGTATTACATGCTATGCAATGGTAAGCAACAACCCCTGTCCTGGGGCACCAAAATTTTTAAATAGGACACCACCACCGACAAAAAAGGAACATAAAGAGATTTTTTTTAAACCTACAATTTGTAATAAAGTCTTGAAAGAAACAAGCAAACAGAAGGTGCTGTTCTGCTTATATTCACAGGGTCACTTGGGTAAAATGTACAAAGATATTCAGATCTACCTCTGTGCATGCCTTCCCCACAAAAAAAACTTCTAACACACACACACACACACACACACACACACACACACACCAGAGCCTAATCCTTGTGACATCTCATGTACAGTCTGCTCCAGATATACGTTTTGACTGTTCTGGACATTTAATCATTTAACATGGGAGACCAGAAAGTCTGAGTTTTATTTATGAAGAAGACAACTCCCTATTGAGATATAGCTCTAAACTCAGAGTTCAGAGGTTTAAACTGTTCAGATAAAGTTGATATAAATCACAGAAAGTAAATGACTGACCAGTTTTTCCATTTCATTCAGTCCAGGTAGCCATGGATCCTGATTGCTTAATATAAGTAATAGTTATAATATTACCTTTACACAGATTGCAGTCACTTCTTAACAGGATGAAAGAAAAAAATATAGATGGAGTAAAAAGGAATGGCATGCTGCAGTCCATGGGGTCACAAAGAGTCAGACATGACTGAGTGACTGAACTGAACTGAACGAAACTCACACACGAGGTTATAAGAAACAAAATCATCGTTAAAAGATAAAAACCGAATGACATCACATAGCAGACTCAATCCCTACTGACAGAATGATCTAGATATTATTTTAATGAAATGTCATTGCTCTGAGCGACCATTCCTGCCCATCCTCTTATTCCAAACAAAATCCTAATAGAATCTGGATTTAAAAGTACCTGGATTTTCAAGTACCTACCTGTGTGCTGCACATTCTGTGACTGTTCTTAATGACATGAGATTGTATGTCTTCCAAAAATATATATCCATTCAATTGCTGTTTATATGTATTATAAGAATATACAATCAGATTCATTCTGCCTTTTATTTCAACTGGAAAAATTAAAAGTTACACATAAAACTAGCAATAGCTTTAAAAATGTGTTTGTTCTCATGCTTGATTTTTAAACAAACCTGTGTTATAATTCAATTTATTTGAATTAATTCATGAGTCATGACACACAATCAACACTGATCCATGCATGACCCTCTTGTATTTTACTTAGTTCATTCATTCATTCATTCAACAAATAATAAATATTTGTGAACTGAACATCCAGGGCAAGAACTAGAACACTATGATTTTTCACATGTATCTTTTCATTCCTCCCCATTCTAGCCCCAATCCAAGTTGTCTATCGTACTGCTTTTTGTACTTTTTTTTCTCTTGCTTTGAGATGTAATTAACATGTTAACTGGACTTACTGTGGTGATTATAGCTTTTTGTAAAAGAAATGGTTTTTATTATGAACAGCAGATGCTTAAGCATTTTTTATATTGAGTTATCTTTTTCCTTTTTAAAAAAGCCTATTATGCTATATACGACTTCTGAGATTTTCTTGTCATTCAGCAATAAGTATGCTTCATCCATGTTGTATATAGTTGTGATTCATTAATTTTCCTCCTATGCCATATCACATTCTTGAATGATTCTTTGTATCCATTCTGCTCTTGATGGCTATTTGGATTTTATACAGATATTTAAATTATCTTTCTTTTCCTTATTGTGAGCAGTACTGCTATAAACATTTTTATACATGTCTCCTGGTGAATGTTCATTTTCACAAGACAGTGGCCAAATGATTTCCAAACTGGTCTTATCATTTTATCCTCTTATTAACCATGTACAATACTTTATTGATCTACATCTCTCCATTAATTGGCATTGTTAAACTTTTCACTGTTTTAATCAGATGAATGTAAAATGGCATTTCCTTGAAGTCATGATTTATGACAAGTTGATTACTAATTAAGGTAGCTATCTTTACACCTGCTTATTGTTTAATGGTTTTTCCATAGGTTCATTAGACAACTGTATGAAGCAGTTATCTCTTTGAAGCAATTATCCTAGCAAAAAATAATTGATACTGGGTAAGTAAATATTTCTGACCAAATACTTCCTAATTTAGTTTCTAGAATGTTAGCTTTTTCATAAATAATAAATTTATAGGCTTTTTATCCATATTGTTTGACCTGTGAGTGAAGTCACTCAAGCATGTCCGACTCTGCGATTCTGTGGACTGTAGCCTACCAGGCTCCTACCTCCATGGGATTCTCCAGGCAAGAATACTGGAGTGGGTTGCCATTTCCTTCTCCAGGGGATCTGCCCAACCCAAGGACTGAACCCAGGTCTCCCGCATTGCAGGCAGACGCTTTCGCCTCTGAGTCACGACCTGTAGGGCAGATCTATTATATTCGCCTCTGCTGTTTACTTACACTTTGACTTTGTGACAATCCAGAAATTCCAGAATTAAAGTGCAAACACAAGGAATGATTTCTGAATGTTACTGATCCTCTCGTTCATATATGGAAGTTAGTTGCAACTTCTTGGAAGTTTATGTGAATTATGGAATTGAATTATGTTAGATCTAAGATCTGTTCTTGGTTGAGTGTCAAGTTTTTTTCTATGTCTTTAAATATGTCTGTGCTTATTTGGGAACTGAAATACACAGATCAGCATTAGAGACCAGGCAAAAAAGATATATTTTCCTTTCCTATAATACAGGGGTTTACTTAATTCCTAAAAGATGTCACTTATAAAAGAATCCAAGTAGTCTAAAAACTTCTAAGGAATCTATAAATCACTTTTCTACTGGCATCATCATGCTTAGGAGGATAAGACAACATCTACAATTCATTTCATGTACTCCATCATGAAAACATTAATTAATTAGCATCATATCCAAAAGGTTGTAGGAGATGGTCTTATGTTGCATATTTACCAACTTGGTTAATTGAGTATCAACAAATATTCTCATCTTTGTTATGTATCAAGAAAGTGAGAGTAGGAAGTTGAGAAGAGAATTTAAAAGAATCACAGGATCATAAGATACACGTGGTTGGCACCCCAGTTCTAGGGGTACTACCTTATGTGAGGGCCCCCTGCATCTCTTCAGGTAAAATGATAAAATATTCATATCTTAAGTGACTATATGGCCTTACTGGGGTAAAATGTAATTATATAGTCAAAACTCAATTTCTATCTTCTCAAAATAAAGAGATTTCCTTTTGTAATGACAATTTGCTATCAACTTTAGCAAAAATCAAGAATTAGATTTGTTTTTGAAACTCATTCCAAATGTATTTTTGTTATATACTAATCAACAGAAAATTGTGTGGTTGCTTTTCAGGAAAAAAGGATATTTCACTTGCAAATAATATC
>SJYC01147642.1:0-13151 GCA_006408675.1 Madoqua kirkii
AGAGTCGGACAAGACTGAGTGACTGAACTGAACTGAAGATGATGGATGTTAACCAAACTTATTGTGGTAATCATTTCATAATATATATGTCATTATGCTGTTCACCTTAAACTTATATCTCAATAAAACTGGAAAAAATAAAAAGCAAATAATAAATAAATAATAAGCAAAATGACAGTTTAATATGAAATTCAAGAATAAAAGACTCAGAAAAGTTCTTATACATAGAAAAACTCATTAATTTACCATTATTATTTTGCTAGTATTATTAGAGCTGGATCTGCAGAGTATTGTAGGAGTTTGTCAAAAGGAAAGATAGTAAACATTCTCAACTCAGTGTGCTTTTACAGCCTCCACTTCTCTCCTAAATTTCAGACCTATAGTCTCAACTTTTTATGGCCCATTTCTCTGGATGACAGCATTCAGGCCACAGAAGGAAACTACAATGTACAGGCAATGGGAAAAGACAAAGAGGAGTGATTAAACCATTAATAGAGTATAGAAGGGAAAAAACAAGAGTGTAACTTTGGAGATCCTCTACATTTCAGGGATAATTAAAGAAAAATAAATAAATAAACATGAAGAAGAAAACAGACCTGTAGCACTCAAAGATGGTAAAATATCACAGATGCCAAGATGAAGACAGGGGCTTTCAGGCAAAAAAAGAGACATTTATACAGTCAGCCTCCTTCCTGCATACTACTGAAGGAGCTATTTTTTTCCCCTATTTTGAAGCAATCCAGACATAAGTCTAATGTTTTACAAAAGTTTGTGCAGTTCAAACATGTACAATAATAAAGTACCTATTTACCCCAACCTCTCTTAAACCTAAGATACTTAATCATTCATAAAACTTGTGAGATTATATTAGATACACTTCATACCAGCATCAGCAGCCATTATGCAGTGATTTAAATCTTGCAGGCAAAATCAACAGCTGGTGAGGGCATTGCTGCTTATATTGCAGAGCTGTGCTGTCTGTTTCCATAGCACAATTTGCAACATTTCTTAAATGACATATTTCATGATCATTTCACATGTGGAGTTCATGACAAATCCTTCTAGTAGTGTCTCTGGTTGAATGAAATTGACATTTATTATAGTTTTGAAAAAAAAAAGCACCCTATCTCATGAGATGATATTACTGTGCATCATTGAAATTAAAATAACAATATCATATAAATATTTATAATATACAACCATAGTTCTTGACATTGTAAGCTACTAGAGTAAAATCACATCATCAGAGATAATTCACATTCATGGTCTCCAACTTCAGTTATTCCTAAGCTATATCTCCTTGTGCCATCGCCATTCCCTTTCACTTTTCCCTCAGAGGACATGTTACAAAGTGTTCTTCCTCCTCAAAACCCGGATCTGATTCCTTTTCCCCGACTCTTACTTATGAAAGTTTTCCTTACCTTGATCAAGGTGAGGCTGCAAACAACAGCTCTTTCCACCTTGTCTGCTAGAGCCTAGAGTGTGTTTCATCTATCTGCATCTTTTCAGCATTCCCTTATTTTCTTAGTGAAAGAAGATGTCTTCTTTCTCTCTGAAGTTCTCTCTCCTGCAAATTCCAATTTCTCTTCCGAAATCTTGTTTCCCCAGTTATCCTACCACCTCCCCACCGTCACCCAATCTCTCCCTTTTCTTCTCTCTCTTCCTGTTCCTCCTCTTCGTCTTCCTCTTGCTCTTTCCTCCTATCATCTTCTCCTTCACCCTCTCCATTTTCTTTTCTTCTCTTTCCTGTTTCTTTCCCTAAAATTGATATACATGTTTATGTGTATATAGAGAGTTAAGTTTCTCAAGTCTTGAATAAAGAAATGCTTCTCTGAGACCCCATACTATTCTGCTTTTTTACTATCAGACTCCTTAAAGAGGTTCATGCTACAAGAGGTCTCTATTTCCTAATAACCAATTTACTCCTCACTCTGCTGTGATCTGGCTCTTGTTTCTTGTGCCCATTGGAATTGCTCTTGCAAAGGTCTCCAAGGGCTTTTATATTTCCCATGACGATGAGTGATTCTCAGTTCTTATCTGACATGACTGTCTGCAGCATTTGATCCATTTGGTTAGTCTCTCCCTGTTCTAAAACCTCTGTCCTCTCTATGTCTCTGAAACACCATGACTCTTCGGTTCTTTGTCTCTTTATAGATATCAAGCCCTCTTAATTTTCATGGGACTTGATTTTCTCCTCTCACCTTGATTTGACCGGTGACTTGGTTCCAAAATATGTGGAAGAGACTTCTGAGTTTGGTTTTGTATTTGCACCAGAGCTGCCATGCATTCAACACTTTTTCCATCACAACTGTTATTGTCTGAACTACTGCCTTTAACAAAGGAATTTAGACAATTCAGACCAGACCTCTATCAAGGAGAGAGATACAGAAAAGAATGGAGGGACTGACGTGTGTTCTGTAACTAGTGACGCAGAATTAAGTCTTCTCGGTGATTAATTAAGATGTGCTGCTTGTTTGGCTTTCCACCCTGGGTCAGTATTGATCAAATGATGCAAAATCATGGGACAATTAGGGGCCCCCGCAACATGTGGTTTATTATGGAGTTTAGGAATTCAAACCAAAGAGTAGCAGAAGGTAAAGATGAACACATCAAAAGCAGCCTAATCACAAAAAGCCATGTATATCATGCCAAAAAAGTGATTCTGTGCATAATAATCATATAA
The DNA here is from genome assembly GCA_006408675.1 of Madoqua kirkii. Taxonomy (NCBI): domain Eukaryota; kingdom Metazoa; phylum Chordata; class Mammalia; order Artiodactyla; family Bovidae; genus Madoqua; species Madoqua kirkii. The sequence continues at coordinate 2,684 of SJYC01147642.1, forward strand.
TAAATGTTTGGAGGTTTTAAAAGACATGTTATTTTTCATACCCAGACATTTGGAATCGTTTGGTCTCAGTTGAAGTTCAACTTTGGAAAAAGTTGAAGGAAAAGGTTCTTATGTAATTCTGAAGCAGATCTTCATTTGAGAATCATTAGGCAAGGGAGTCTGGGTTTTAAGAGAAAATTATATAACTAATATAATTGATATAATTAAAAATTCATGATTACCCACTTCAATAGGGTTCTCAGCACCACTTAGCAATCTCTCCAGATCTCTCCAAATAGCTTTTACCCTCCTCACTCTCTATGAGTTGTAGCCATCAAATACAGACTTTCTCATTTTCCCCCAATGAAATTCACAAAACATGTCTGGATACAGCCTTTCCCACTCTTCTGCCTGTAACTATAGAATTAGTGTGCCTTCCCTCTCTAAAACTCAACTCTCTGCCTGTGTTGTAGATGCCATCCCCTTCCATTCGTTTAGGAACACTTTTTCTTTGGTAATAATTCCTCATGATTGACTCTTCTTGATTCTCTCTCTGTCTTTTTTCCACTAGCACCTTGAAGAAGTTCCTTGACCATATAACTCACTCCAATTTCATTCTTTTTCTTAATTATTTTTCAGAACCAAGTAACTTTAAGAATTGCTTCTTTTTACATCCCATTCTGTCTACACTCAGCACACTACTGAAGCTTCTCTTACTAAGATCACAATGACCAACTTGTGGCTAAACATAATGGATACTTCTCAAACTGTTTAGACCTCTCAGCAAAATTCAACACACTGACTATTACTTCCTCTGAAAAATCTCTTCTCTAGACATTTAAATTTTCTTCTTTCCTAGTTTCCCTCATATTTCTTTACTCCTTCCTTCTCAAGATACTTTTTTGGCTCATCGTTTGCAGCTGCTGCTGCTAAGTCACTTCAATCGTGTCCGACTCTGTGGGACCCCATAGATGTCTGCCCACTAGGCTCCGCCGTTCCTGACATTCTCCAGGCAAGAGTACTGGAGTGGGTTGCCATTGCCTTCTCCACATCCTTCATTACTTACCCTCTCATTGTTAGACTTCTCTACAGCTCTACCTGGGCATTCTTTTTTCTCATCTACATTTGCTATTGACTTTTTTACTTTTATGATTTTAAATATTATATCAATACCAATGGATTCCAAATGTATGCCTTTTCTAGATCTCTATATTAAGCCCAGACCTATATACTCAACTGAGTTTCACACACAACTGTATCTTTGCTCTCCTTTTCAACGTGCTTCCCTTCCCCCTTTGCTTCATGGTCCAAAAGTCAGGATGTCATCTATAAAAACACTCTATGTGCTGGTTTATGTCTATTCAGTTCAGTTCAGTCACTCAGTCATATCCAACTCTTTGTGACCCCATGGACCACAGCACACCAGGCCTCCCTGTCCATCACCAACTCCCAGAATCCACTGAAACTCATGTCCATTGAGAGGGTGATGCCATCCAGCCATCTCATCCTCTGTCATCCCCCTCTCCTCCTACCCCCAATCCCTCCCAGCATCAGAGTCTTTTCCAATGACTCAACTCTTTGCATGAGGTGGCCAAAGTATTGGAGTTTCAGCTTTAGCATCATTCCTTCCAAAGAATCCCAGGGTTGATCTCCTTCAGAATGGACTGGTTGGATCTCCTTGCAGTCCAAGGGACTCTCAAGAGTCTTCTCCAACACCACAGTTCAAAAGCATCAATTCTTTGGCACTCAGCCTTCTTCACAGTCCAACTCTCATACCCATACATGACCACAGGAAAACCATAGCCTTGACTAGACGGACCTTAGTCGGTAAAGTAATGTCTCTGCTTTTGAATATGCTATCTAGGTTGGTCATAACTTTTCCTCCAAGGAGTAAGCGTCTTTTAATTTCATGGCTGCAGTCACCATCTGCAGTGATTTTGGAGCCCCCAAAATAAAGTCTGACACTGTTTCCACTGTTTCCCCATCTATTTCTCATGAAGTGATGGGACCAGATGCCATGATCTTCGTTTTCTGAATGTTGAACTTTAAGCCAACTTTTTCACTCCCCTCTTTTACTTTCATCAAGAGGCTTTTTAGTTCCTCTTCATTTTCTGCCATAAGGGTAGTGTCATCTGCAGATCTAAGGTTATTGATATGCAGGTCAGGTGGTCTGGCATTCCCATCTCTTGAAGAATTTTCCACAGTACCACCTGACCTGCCTCTTGAGAAATCTGTATGCAGGTCAGGAAGCAACAGTTAGCACTGGACATGGAACAACAGACTGGTTCCAAATAGGAAAAGAAGTACGTCAAGGCTGTATATTGTCACCTTGCTTATTTAACTTCTGTGCAGAGTACATCATGAGAAACGCTGGGCTGGAAGAAGCACAAGCTGGAATCAAGATTGCTAGGAGAAATATCAATAACCTCAGATATGCATATGACACCACCCTTATGGCAGAAAGTGAAGAGGAACTAAAAAAGCTCTTGATGAAAGTGAAAGAGGAGAGTAAAAATGTTGGCTTAAAGCTCAACATTCAGAAAATGAAAATCACAGCATCCGGTCCCATCACTTTCACAGTCAAAGGCTTTGGCATAGTCAATAAAGCAGAAATAGATGTTTTTCTGGAACTCTCTTGCTTTTTCCATGATCCAGCAGATGTTGGCAATTTGATCTCTGGTTCTTCTGCCTTTTCTAAAACAAGCTTGAACATCCATATCCACCTCCCTATGATACCATAGTTGCCTTAGACTAAGCCATCATAAAGATTCTAAACCATAAAGTTCTCATACTTCCAATTTTGAATATTCAAACCTATTATTTTTACATCACACAACCAAAGTGACTCATAAACTACAGCCTGTCAGATCTATGAGTTTCTTAAAGACTTCCAGTGAGACAGGTCATTGTGAAAATTTAGAGCACTAAAGACAAATTTCTGGCTGTAAAAGTTTCCAGAAAGATTAAAATATGTCACAAACTAAGGAATAAAATCAGGATGACACAGGATTTAATAACCACATTGGAATTTTTTTTAAGAATGGAGCAATGACTTCAAAATTCCAAGGAAAAAAGTATTTCAATCTGGAATTTTATATCCAGCCAGGCTAGGTGGAGCATAAAAATAGGATAAAGATTTTTAGATGAATATGAATTTAAAATGTGTGTCTTTCCTTAGCTCACTTTTAGGAGGCTACTAGAGGCAGTTTCATGCATTGGAGAAGGAAATGGCAACCCATTATTCAGTATTCTTGTCTGGAGAACCCCAGGGACAGAGGAGCTTAGTGGGCTGCTGTCTATGGGGTTTCACAGAGTCGGACACGACTGAAGCGACTTAGCAGCAGCAGCAGCAGATGTGTAAAACCAAACGGAATGACTAAAACAAAAGAAATTAAGACATAATCCAAGAAGAAAAGATCTAACACAAGAGAAGCAAAGGAATTTTCCAGAGTAACAGGTAAGAAATAAAAAATAAAAGATCTTTTTTTACTTAAAAAAAAGTCACAAAGCACAGAACTGAAAACACATTTAAAGCTTTTATTTACCTTCCTCAGTCAGAAGAAAAGGAAAAAATATTCATTAAATAAACATTTATGTCAGCCTTAAAAATTCTGAATTTCATTTGAAAGGTAATTTGGAGGTTTTGATTTGTGATAGAAATAATTTTAAGTTGGTGGTCAAGATTTACCCTTGGCATATACAACCTCTATAATCTTCTCTTGAGTGTGGATGAGATTCATGAATATAAGATTTCATTCTTGTGTTTACTTTATATTACATGGCAATAGAGAAGGAATTTTGTAGATATAATTGAGGTACCAAACTGAGATAAACAAAAGAGAACTTTGCCTGAGTGGTTCTTTAAATTAGACTCTAGTAGCTTCCCTGGCAGCCAGTGGTTAAGACTCCACGCTCCAATGCAGAGGGCATAGGTTTGATCCCTGGTTGGGGAACCAAGATTCCACACGCTGCATGGCTCACCGAAAAAAAAAAAAAAAAAAATTGTAGGCATAAAAGAAACTATACAGTCTTTAAAAACAAAAGTAAATTTAAAAAGTAGGATCTAAGCTTTTCTTAAAAGAGAGCTTTACAACAGATATATTCTCCTGTGGCATAAAGAAGCAAACAATCATGTTGTGAGCTGCCTGTCTAAAGGACCGTGTGGCAAGGCTGAGGGCAGCCTTTAGGGACTAAGAGCAGTCCCAGACCACAGCCAGAAAGAAAACAAGGACTTCAGTCTTACAACGACAAGGAACTGAACTCTGCCAACAATCAGTGTAAGCTGTGAAAGTGATCCCAAGGCTCAGAGGAGATCAAAGTTCTGACCTACGTTTTCTAAACCTGGGAATAGAAGTGCCATACAACCCAGCAATCCCACTGCTGGGCATACACCCAGAGAAAAGCAGAATTGAAAGAGACACTTGTACTCCAGTGTTCATTGCAGCACCATTTAGAATAGCTATGACATGGAAGCAACCTAAATGTCCATTGGCAGATGAATGGATAAGGAAGTTGTGGTACATATCATATTACTCAGCTGTAAAAAAGAATGCATTTGAGTCAGTTCTAATGAGGTGGATGAACCTGGAGCCTATTATACAGAGTGAAGTAAATTAGAAAGACAAAGACAAATATGTATATTAACACATATATATGAATTTAGAAAGATGGTATCATTGATCCTACATGCAAGGCAGCAAAGGAGACACAGAGGCAAAGAACAGACTTTTGGACACAGCAGAAGACAGCGAAAGTGGGATGATTTGAGAGAATACGACTGAAACACGTATATTACCATATGTAAAATAGATGATCAGTACAAGGTTAGTGTATGAAGCAGGGCGCCCAAAGTCAGTGCTCCAGGACAGCTCAGAGGGATAGGGTGGGGAGGGAGGTGGGAGGGGGATTCAGAATGAGGGAAACACATCATCATGTTGATGCATGTTGATGTATGTTGATGCATGTTGATATCATGTTGATGCATAGCAAAAAAAATCACAATATTGTAAAGTAATTATTCTCCAATTAAAATAAATAAATTAATTAATAAAATAAAATTCCAAGACAAGGGCTCCGTTAAAGAGCACTGAGACTATAGAAACTGAGGTAATAAAAATATGTATTAAATCCATAAATATATGATGGTAATTTGTTACTCAGCAACAGAAAACTAATTCATCATCAGCTCACAGCATTGGCTTAGCAACCAGAGATTTCAATTTGTCGTAAAGCCTAGAGATGAAGGCATCCAAGAAAATTCACTAACTACCATAGCTATCATTTGGAGTCTCTTTTTATAATTGCTGTGCTACAGAAAATAAAATTTAAAGAAATCATGTCCCCTGTCTGTTTAAATCCTCCCACATACGTATCTATATCACTTGGTTTATTCATTCAATCTACTACTTCATTCTATACTGAATTATTTTCATGCTTTTCCTATATTAAAATGATATTTCCAATATTCATATGATAAAACAATATGGCTGAGTTTTTGATAGCTTTCATAGTTTATACTGTCTCATAACTACTCTATTAATAAGATGAGAAGAACAATTTAAAATTATAAGAGGATATAATTAACAGTGTCAAATCAAAGAAGATCAGAAGGGCTGGGGTCCAGGAAAGAAGTGAAAGGATTAGCATTAAACTGAACCATGGATATGATTTCCACTAAGCTTGGAGGGGAACATACAGAGAAGTGACTATTATAAGGAATCCACTGAAAGTTAAGAAAGTTCCTGCTGAAAAATATCTAATTTATCTTTGAAGTTGGAGAGTGACTCTTTTACTCAGAATAAGGTAGGTTAACGGAGAGATTGAGATCCTGAATAAAATTGTAAATGACTTTCAAGGAAAATTATAAAAATCACTAATTGGAGATACATAGAAAGGACGAGAGACAGCTGAGAGGATCCAGTAAAAATTTGAAATATAGTGTACCATTGTTTGCCTCTATCTACATAAGGAATATACTTGCTTCATATTTTCTGGCTTAGTCTTTCTTTGGACGGTAGAGTGCATCTGAAAGGACAATGTGCCAGTTTTGATTGATTCTAAGTAGTAAATACGGTGTTTATTTCTACTCATGGTGCCTCTGGTGTTTCTGACCCCCATCAGAAGAAGAACATGCCTCAGGTAGTTGATACCCCTTCAGCCTCGGCCTTAGGAAGAGAAATGAAAAAACTATAGCCAGGAGGGAAGCCTGATCAATCTATAAACCTGCCCAAACTAATACAAGCATCAACTGTGAGCTCACAGCAGCATCCTGGAAGCCCGGGTGAATTTTATCTGGCAGTGATCAATAATTCATTGTAGAATACAGAGTATGAATGGTTAGGTTGGCCAGGGGCACCGTTTTGCCAGTATAAAGCTAAAAACAAAATGGTAATTGAGGGTAATGGCACAGAGCCTTGGAAATGATGAATATTCCCATCTTGGCTGAATGAAAAAGAAACTGAACACAGAAAGGAAAAGTAGGTTAAAGAAACATAGATCTGCACACCAAACTGTTTTTACATCAAGAAGAAATCCTCACTCATTATAAAGCTGATACAATTAGTCAACTTCAAGTTCCTTTTTCTTCTCACATTTCTTCTTTACATCTCTCCAGCCTTTAAGCCTTCAGTTCAAACATTTACTGAGTGCTTAGAGAGACCTAAGTCAACTTCCTTGAACTTGAGTTTCAGATGAGATGATAGACAGTTAAAAAGGTAACTACATTGCAATGAATGTGGACAACTGTGCTTTCAATAGATATCCACACAGTATCTGCCACCCAAATGCTCTTTTGCAATAGCACCTTCCTACGGTCCAAAAATAGGCTGAGTTTGTGAACCTTCTTTTGAAATCTGGATGAGCTTTTGAGTCCTTTGATCAATACGGTATAATGGAACTATCTACAGTGACTTGGATGCTTCCTCTTGGAACTAGTCTCATTCTATGAGAAACCCAAGAACGTACACATATAGGCTCTACTCACCCATGCAAGGCATGCCCAACTTTTGAGTCATTATAGCCTGGGCACCAGTCATGTTTCTGAATAAGTTTCCATATGATTCCAGTCCAGCCTTCTTTATGATCCAACTCCCTCATCCGTACATGACTACTGAAAAAACCATAGCTTTGACTACACAGACATTTGTTGGCAAAGTGATGTCTCTGCTTTATAATATACTGCTTAGGTTTGTCATAGCTTTTCTTCTAAGGAGCCAGCTTATTTTAATGTCATGGCTGCAGTCACCAACTGCAATGATCTTGGAGCCCTCCCCAAAATAAAATCTGTCATTGCTTCACTTTTCCCCCTTCCACTTGCCATGAAGTGATGGGACAAGATACCACAATCTTAGTTTTTGAACATGAAATTTCAAATGAGCTTTATCACACTTCTCTTTCACATTCATCAAGGGACAATTTAGTTCCTTTTCACTTTCTTCCATTAGAGTGGTATCATCTGCATATCTGGGGTTGTTAATATTTCTCCTGGAAATATTAATTCCAGCCTGTGATTCATCCAGCCCATCATTTCACCTGAAATACTCTACCTATAGGTTCCCAGATGGCTCAGCAGTAGAGAATCCACCTGTTAATGCAGGAGACATAGATTTGATCCCTGGAGTTGGGAAGATTTGCTAGAATAAGAAATGGCAACCCACTCCAGCATTCTTGCCTGGGAAATTCCATGGACAGAGAAACGTGGTGGGCTACAGTCCTTGAGGGTCTCAGGAGTCAAATATGACTTAGTGACAGCAACAAATTAAAAACCATCTATATAGAAAAAAAATTACTGAACCTCAGTGAGACAATGGGTTATCTGCCATTCTGACTTAGATTATACTTACCCTTTCACTCCTCAGCTCAGTGACATTCTAGACAAAAGTTGACGACATTGCTGACAATAGAGAAATCTGACCTCTTGTGGAATTTCAGTAAAAGCATTATCCAAGAAAAAGGTCAATAGCCTGTTCAAAATTGCAGTGCCCTAGAAAATCTCTGTTCCCAGAATATGTTGGCTCTTTGATTTGACTCAGAGCTCAGCTTACCTAGGCCTTTCTCCAGGGCACTTCTAACACAATAACAAACCTCTAGAAGCAACTGCTTATGCTTATGATTTCAGTAATGGAAAACATGGACCTCACCTGAAATTTTAAAGAAACTGCTAGAGAAGTAGATGGCCACAGAGGAGTTTAACATATTTCTGAGGATCCAAAAGGCCATATGCACATGCAAATCTGGGTGCATGAGCAGAAAATATGTAAGGAAAAAGACAGGACCAGTCACTCACTTCCAGCCTACCTTAAGGAAGAATTGAAACTATTTCTATTTGCAAGTAACTTGATCTTGTATACAGAAAATCCAAAGAAATTAATTATTAGTGCTAATAATCAAATTCAACTTTGTACCTTGATATTAAGCTCAAAGTACAAAAATAACAAGCCACAAATAAACCAAAAATTAAAATAAGAAAACAATTCCACGTATAACAATAGCTGCTGCTACTGCTAAGTCACTTCGGTCGTGTCCGACTCTGTGCAACCACATAGACAGCAGCCCACCAGGCTCCTCCATTCCTGGGATTCTCCAGGCAAGAACACCAAAATATATCAAATAAATAGAAATAATATTTTAAAGTATAATGCTTATACACTGAAAAGTATAAAACATTACTGAAAGAAATTAAAGATTTAAATGAATGGAACAACATCCTATCTTTATGGATAAGAAGACTCAACATTTTTAAGATGTATTGCTACTCAGTAAATTAATCTACCAATTCAGCGTAGTCCTTTTCAAAGTACAGCTGATTTTCTTGCAATAACTGACAAAATGATTCTAAAATTCATACAAAAAGTCAAGGGACTCAGAATAACCAAAAGAATCTTGAAAAAGAGAAAAATTAAAGGACTCATATTTCTCATTTTCAAAATTATTTACAGTAATTGAAACAATGTGGTACTGGCATGAAATTAGACATATATAGTTAAATTGACAGTCCAGGAAAAAGAATCTTTACATTTATGCCCTATTTATTTGCAACAAGAGCACCATGACAATTCAATGAACAAAGGACAAAGTCTTTTCAGCAAATGGTGTTGGGAAAACAAGATGTCCACAATCAAAAGAATGAATTTGTGTAAAACAGGGCAGGCATTTTAGAAAATAGTTTGAAAGTTCCTCAAAATGATGGCTGTGGAATTATCATAAGACCTATCTATGCCGATGCTAGATAGATACCCAAGAGAAATTAAAACGTATATCCACACAAAAGCATAATCATGAATGTTCATTACTATGAATAATGATTATTTATAATGACTAAAAAGTGGAAACAAGCTAAATAACCATAAACTGATGAATAGATGATCAAAATGTGGCATATTCATGCAATAGAATGTTTCTTGGCAATAAAAAAATGAAGTACAGATACATGCTTTAAAATGAATGAGCGTTGAGCATATGATGCTAAACGAAAGAAATCACTTACAGAAGACCACACATTGTATAATTCCATTTATTTGAAATGCCCTAAATAAGCAAATCCACGGAGGCAGAAAACTGAATGTTAGTAGTTCCTTAGTTGGGGAATAAAGAAAGATGGCTAATGAATATGGTTTGGAGTTTCTTTTAGGGAGTTTGTAAATGTTCTCAAAATAGACTGTGGTGATGGTTATACACTGAACTGTAAGACAAGCAAACATGCAAACCCAGTTAGTAGTAAATAACAACAGAGACAATAACAAATGCTTGCAAAATCTCAACCCAATACCACAACATTTTAAACAGTTGAGAAAAGGCAGAAACTGTATCTCAGTGCATGAAGGATGAAATCAACTGATGCAGGTCAAAGCATGCAGATTTATTGTCCAATAAATCTATGGTGATTCCAAGTTCCTTGATCTGGCAAAGTCATCCTGAGATCAGAACTTCCATCCCTCTGCCCCATAAAACCAAGCCCAGATGGGAGGGTATTTTCAGTGCTGCTTTTAGAACCATACCAAAAAACAGTTTCACAGCCTCTTTTGGAATGGTGACTGGATCCAAGTGGGATGCTAAGTGGCAAGGGCAAGAAGTTCTCCCTATGCCTTTATCAGCATAACATCCAGTGCTCAGAAAAGCAGCTCTTGGTGAGAGATGGAGGTAGGATGATAGACATCCAGCTAAATGCTTCAGAAGGACAGTGTTCAAGATACTGAGTGAGATTTAGAAGATGCAAGAAAGAAAGAATAAAGCCAACAGCAGGCAGAGTACCAAACAGGCGGCAAGGAGGATAGAATAGTGACAGAAGCATAAAAGGATAAATTAGAGAAACTTTGATAAGGCTGAAAAGAGAAGAAAAATAAAACAAAGGTACAACAAACAGAAAGAAAAAAGAGAACAAAGATTTTTTTTCTTTTTAACACTCCTAGCTTTCTTTTCTCCCAAATATTGATAAATATGGAAAGACCATTGGCCCTTTCATATGCTCTTGGCTACACCAGGAGAAGAAGTA
>SJYC01147643.1:0-13492 GCA_006408675.1 Madoqua kirkii
GTCTATGGGGTTTCACAGAGTCGGACACGACTGAAGCGACTTAGCAGCAGCAGCAGCAGATGTGTAAAACCAAACGGAATGACTAAAACAAAAGAAATTAAGACATAATCCAAGAAGAAAAGATCTAACACAAGAGAAGCAAAGGAATTTTCCAGAGTAACAGGTAAGAAATAAAAAATAAAAGATCTTTTTTTACTTAAAAAAAAGTCACAAAGCACAGAACTGAAAACACATTTAAAGCTTTTATTTACCTTCCTCAGTCAGAAGAAAAGGAAAAAATATTCATTAAATAAACATTTATGTCAGCCTTAAAAATTCTGAATTTCATTTGAAAGGTAATTTGGAGGTTTTGATTTGTGATAGAAATAATTTTAAGTTGGTGGTCAAGATTTACCCTTGGCATATACAACCTCTATAATCTTCTCTTGAGTGTGGATGAGATTCATGAATATAAGATTTCATTCTTGTGTTTACTTTATATTACATGGCAATAGAGAAGGAATTTTGTAGATATAATTGAGGTACCAAACTGAGATAAACAAAAGAGAACTTTGCCTGAGTGGTTCTTTAAATTAGACTCTAGTAGCTTCCCTGGCAGCCAGTGGTTAAGACTCCACGCTCCAATGCAGAGGGCATAGGTTTGATCCCTGGTTGGGGAACCAAGATTCCACACGCTGCATGGCTCACCGAAAAAAAAAAAAAAAAAAATTGTAGGCATAAAAGAAACTATACAGTCTTTAAAAACAAAAGTAAATTTAAAAAGTAGGATCTAAGCTTTTCTTAAAAGAGAGCTTTACAACAGATATATTCTCCTGTGGCATAAAGAAGCAAACAATCATGTTGTGAGCTGCCTGTCTAAAGGACCGTGTGGCAAGGCTGAGGGCAGCCTTTAGGGACTAAGAGCAGTCCCAGACCACAGCCAGAAAGAAAACAAGGACTTCAGTCTTACAACGACAAGGAACTGAACTCTGCCAACAATCAGTGTAAGCTGTGAAAGTGATCCCAAGGCTCAGAGGAGATCAAGTTCTGACCTACGTTTTCTAAACCTGGGAATAGAAGTGCCATACAACCCAGCAATCCCACTGCTGGGCATACACCCAGAGAAAAGCAGAATTGAAAGAGACACTTGTACTCCAGTGTTCATTGCAGCACCATTTAGAATAGCTATGACATGGAAGCAACCTAAATGTCCATTGGCAGATGAATGGATAAGGAAGTTGTGGTACATATCATATTACTCAGCTGTATAAAAAAAAAAAAAAAAATTGTAGGCATAAAAGAAACTATACAGTCTTTAAAAACAAAAGTAAATTTAAAAAGTAGGATCTAAGCTTTTCTTAAAAGAGAGCTTTACAACAGATATATTCTCCTGTGGCATAAAGAAGCAAACAATCATGTTGTGAGCTGCCTGTCTAAAGGACCGTGTGGCAAGGCTGAGGGCAGCCTTTAGGGACTAAGAGCAGTCCCAGACCACAGCCAGAAAGAAAACAAGGACTTCAGTCTTACAACGACAAGGAACTGAACTCTGCCAACAATCAGTGTAAGCTGTGAAAGTGATCCCAAGGCTCAGAGGAGATCAAAGTTCTGACCTACGTTTTCTAAACCTGGGAATAGAAGTGCCATACAACCCAGCAATCCCACTGCTGGGCATACACCCAGAGAAAAGCAGAATTGAAAGAGACACTTGTACTCCAGTGTTCATTGCAGCACCATTTAGAATAGCTATGACATGGAAGCAACCTAAATGTCCATTGGCAGATGAATGGATAAGGAAGTTGTGGTACATATCATATTACTCAGCTGTAAAAAAGAATGCATTTGAGTCAGTTCTAATGAGGTGGATGAACCTGGAGCCTATTATACAGAGTGAAGTAAATTAGAAAGACAAAGACAAATATGTATATTAACACATATATATGAATTTAGAAAGATGGTATCATTGATCCTACATGCAAGGCAGCAAAGGAGACACAGAGGCAAAGAACAGACTTTTGGACACAGCAGAAGACAGCGAAAGTGGGATGATTTGAGAGAATACGACTGAAACACGTATATTACCATATGTAAAATAGATGATCAGTACAAGGTTAGTGTATGAAGCAGGGTGCCCAAAGTCAGTGCTCCAGGACAGCTCAGAGGGATAGGGTGGGGAGGGAGGTGGGAGGGGGATTCAGAATGAGGGAAACACATCATCATGTTGATGCATGTTGATGTATGTTGATGCATGTTGATATCATGTTGATGCATAGCAAAAAAAATCACAATATTGTAAAGTAATTATTCTCCAATTAAAATAAATAAATTAATTAATAAAATAAAATTCCAAGACAAGGGCTCCGTTAAAGAGCACTGAGACTATAGAAACTGAGGTAATAAAAATATGTATTAAATCCATAAATATATGATGGTAATTTGTTACTCAGCAACAGAAAACTAATTCATCATCAGCTCACAGCATTGGCTTAGCAACCAGAGATTTCAATTTGTCGTAAAGCCTAGAGATGAAGGCATCCAAGAAAATTCACTAACTACCATAGCTATCATTTGGAGTCTCTTTTTATAATTGCTGTGCTACAGAAAATAAAATTTAAAGAAATCATGTCCCCTGTCTGTTTAAATCCTCCCACATACGTATCTATATCACTTGGTTTATTCATTCAATCTACTACTTCATTCTATACTGAATTATTTTCATGCTTTTCCTATATTAAAATGATATTTCCAATATTCATATGATAAAACAATATGGCTGAGTTTTTGATAGCTTTCATAGTTTATACTGTCTCATAACTACTCTATTAATAAGATGAGAAGAACAATTTAAAATTATAAGAGGATATAATTAACAGTGTCAAATCAAAGAAGATCAGAAGGGCTGGGGTCCAGGAAAGAAGTGAAAGGATTAGCATTAAACTGAACCATGGATATGATTTCCACTAAGCTTGGAGGGGAACATACAGAGAAGTGACTATTATAAGGAATCCACTGAAAGTTAAGAAAGTTCCTGCTGAAAAATATCTAATTTATCTTTGAAGTTGGAGAGTGACTCTTTTACTCAGAATAAGGTAGGTTAACGGAGAGATTGAGATCCTGAATAAAATTGTAAATGACTTTCAAGGAAAATTATAAAAATCACTAATTGGAGATACATAGAAAGGACGAGAGACAGCTGAGAGGATCCAGTAAAAATTTGAAATATAGTGTACCATTGTTTGCCTCTATCTACATAAGGAATATACTTGCTTCATATTTTCTGGCTTAGTCTTTCTTTGGACGGTAGAGTGCATCTGAAAGGACAATGTGCCAGTTTTGATTGATTCTAAGTAGTAAATACGGTGTTTATTTCTACTCATGGTGCCTCTGGTGTTTCTGACCCCCATCAGAAGAAGAACATGCCTCAGGTAGTTGATACCCCTTCAGCCTCGGCCTTAGGAAGAGAAATGAAAAAACTATAGCCAGGAGGGAAGCCTGATCAATCTATAAACCTGCCCAAACTAATACAAGCATCAACTGTGAGCTCACAGCAGCATCCTGGAAGCCCGGGTGAATTTTATCTGGCAGTGATCAATAATTCATTGTAGAATACAGAGTATGAATGGTTAGGTTGGCCAGGGGCACCGTTTTGCCAGTATAAAGCTAAAAACAAAATGGTAATTGAGGGTAATGGCACAGAGCCTTGGAAATGATGAATATTCCCATCTTGGCTGAATGAAAAAGAAACTGAACCAGAAAGGAAAAGTAGGTTAAAGAAACATAGATCTGCACACCAAACTGTTTTTACATCAAGAAGAAATCCTCACTCATTATAAAGCTGATACAATTAGTCAATTTCAAGTTCCTTTTTCTTCTCACATTTCTTCTTTACATCTCTCCAGCCTTTAAGCCTTCAGTTCAAACATTTACTGAGTGCTTAGAGAGACCTAAGTCAACTTCCTTGAACTTGAGTTTCAGATGAGATGATAGACAGTTAAAAAGGTAACTACATTGCAATGAATGTGGACAACTGTGCTTTCAATAGATATCCACACAGTATCTGCCACCCAAATGCTCTTTTGCAATAGCACCTTCCTACGGTCCAAAAATAGGCTGAGTTTGTGAACCTTCTTTTGAAATCTGGATGAGCTTTTGAGTCCTTTGATCAATACGGTATAATGGAACTATCTACAGTGACTTGGATGCTTCCTCTTGGAACTAGTCTCATTCTATGAGAAACCCAAGAACGTACACATATAGGCTCTACTCACCCATGCAAGGCATGCCCAACTTTTGAGTCATTATAGCCTGGGCACCAGTCATGTTTCTGAATAAGTTTCCATATGATTCCAGTCCAGCCTTCTTTATGATCCAACTCCCTCATCCGTACCTGACTACTGAAAAAACCATAGCTTTGACTACACAGACATTTGTTGGCAAAGTGATGTCTCTGCTTTATAATATACTGCTTAGGTTTGTCATAGCTTTTCTTCTAAGGAGCCAGCTTATTTTAATGTCATGGCTGCAGTCACCAACTGCAATGATCTTGGAGCCCTCCCCAAAATAAAATCTGTCATTGCTTCACTTTTCCCCCTTCCACTTGCCATGAAGTGATGGGACAAGATACCACAATCTTAGTTTTTGAACATGAAATTTCAAATGAGCTTTATCACACTTCTCTTTCACATTCATCAAGGGACAATTTAGTTCCTTTTCACTTTCTTCCATTAGAGTGGTATCATCTGCATATCTGGGGTTGTTAATATTTCTCCTGGAATATTAATTCCAGCCTGTGATTCATCCAGCCCATCATTTCACCTGAAATACTCTACCTATAGGTTCCCAGATGGCTCAGCAGTAGAGAATCCACCTGTTAATGCAGGAGACATAGATTTGATCCCTGGAGTTGGGAAGATTTGCTAGAATAAGAAATGGCAACCCACTCCAGCATTCTTGCCTGGGAAATTCCATGGACAGAGAAACGTGGTGGGCTACAGTCCTTGAGGGTCTCAGGAGTCAAATATGACTTAGTGACAGCAACAAATTAAAAACCATCTATATAGAAAAAAAATTACTGAACCTCAGTGAGACAATGGGTTATCTGCCATTCTGACTTAGATTATACTTACCCTTTCACTCCTCAGCTCAGTGACATTCTAGACAAAAGTTGACGACATTGCTGACAATAGAGAAATCTGACCTCTTGTGGAATTTCAGTAAAAGCATTATCCAAGAAAAAGGTCAATAGCCTGTTCAAAATTGCAGTGCCCTAGAAAATCTCTGTTCCCAGAATATGTTGGCTCTTTGATTTGACTCAGAGCTCAGCTTACCTAGGCCTTTCTCCAGGGCACTTCTAACACAATAACAAACCTCTAGAAGCAACTGCTTATGCTTATGATTTCAGTAATGGAAAACATGGACCTCACCTGAAATTTTAAAGAAACTGCTAGAGAAGTAGATGGCCACAGAGGAGTTTAACATATTTCTGAGGATCCAAAAGGCCATATGCACATGCAAATCTGGGTGCATGAGCAGAAAATATGTAAGGAAAAAGACAGGACCAGTCACTCACTTCCAGCCTACCTTAAGGAAGAATTGAAACTATTTCTATTTGCAAGTAACTTGATCTTGTATACAGAAAATCCAAAGAAATTAATTATTAGTGCTAATAATCAAATTCAACTTTGTACCTTGATATTAAGCTCAAAGTACAAAAATAACAAGCCACAAATAAACCAAAAATTAAAATAAGAAAACAATTCCACGTATAACAATAGCTGCTGCTACTGCTAAGTCATTCGGTCGTGTCCGACTCTGTGCAACCACATAGACAGCAGCCCACCAGGCTCCTCCATTCCTGGGATTCTCCAGGCAAGAACACCAAAATATATCAAATAAATAGAAATAATATTTTAAAGTATAATGCTTATACACTGAAAAGTATAAAACATTACTGAAAGAAATTAAAGATTTAAATGAATGGAACAACATCCTATCTTTATGGATAAGAAGACTCAACATTTTTAAGATGTATTGCTACTCAGTAAATTAATCTACCAATTCAGCGTAGTCCTTTTCAAAGTACAGCTGATTTTCTTGCAATAACTGACAAAATGATTCTAAAATTCATACAAAAAGTCAAGGGACTCAGAATAACCAAAAGAATCTTGAAAAAGAGAAAAATTAAAGGACTCATATTTCTCATTTTCAAAATTATTTACAGTAATTGAAACAATGTGGTACTGGCATGAAATTAGACATATATAGTTAAATTGACAGTCCAGGAAAAAGAATCTTTACATTTATGCCCTATTTATTTGCAACAAGAGCACCATGACAATTCAATGAACAAAGGACAAAGTCTTTTCAGCAAATGGTGTTGGGAAAACAAGATGTCCACAATCAAAAGAATGAATTTGTGTAAAACAGGGCAGGCATTTTAGAAAATAGTTTGAAAGTTCCTCAAAATGATGGCTGTGGAATTATCATAAGACCTATCTATGCCGATGCTAGATAGATACCCAAGAGAAATTAAAACGTATATCCACACAAAAGCATAATCATGAATGTTCATTACTATGAATAATGATTATTTATAATGACTAAAAAGTGGAAACAAGCTAAATAACCATAAACTGATGAATAGATGATCAAAATGTGGCATATTCATGCAATAGAATGTTTCTTGGCAATAAAAAAATGAAGTACAGATACATGCTTTAAAATGAATGAGCGTTGAGCATATGATGCTAAACGAAAGAAATCACTTACAGAAGACCACACATTGTATAATTCCATTTATTTGAAATGCCCTAAATAAGCAAATCCACGGAGGCAGAAAACTGAATGTTAGTAGTTCCTTAGTTGGGGAATAAAGAAAGATGGCTAATGAATATGGTTTGGAGTTTCTTTTAGGGAGTTTGTAAACGTTCTCAAAATAGACTGTGGTGATGGTTATACACTGAACTGTAAGACAAGCAAACATGCAAACCCAGTTAGTAGTAAATAACAACAGAGACAATAACAAATGCTTGCAAAATCTCAACCCAATACCACAACATTTTAAACAGTTGAGAAAAGGCAGAAACTGTATCTCAGTGCATGAAGGATGAAATCAACTGATGCAGGTCAAAGCATGCAGATTTATTGTCCAATAAATCTATGGTGATTCCAAGTTCCTTGATCTGGCAAAGTCATCCTGAGATCAGAACTTCCATCCCTCTGCCCCATAAAACCAAGCCCAGATGGGAGGGTATTTTCAGTGCTGCTTTTAGAACCATACCAAAAAACAGTTTCACAGCCTCTTTTGGAATGGTGACTGGATCCAAGTGGGATGCTAAGTGGCAAGGGCAAGAAGTTCTCCCTATGCCTTTATCAGCATAACATCCAGTGCTCAGAAAAGCAGCTCTTGGTGAGAGATGGAGGTAGGATGATAGACATCCAGCTAAATGCTTCAGAAGGACAGTGTTCAAGATACTGAGTGAGATTTAGAAGATGCAAGAAAGAAAGAATAAAGCCAACAGCAGGCAGAGTACCAAACAGGCGGCAAGGAGGATAGAATAGTGACAGAAGCATAAAAGGATAAATTAGAGAACCTTTGATAAGGCTGAAAAGAGAAGAAAAATAAAACAAAGGTACAACAAACAGAAAGAAAAAAGAGAACAAAGATTTTTTTTCTTTTTAACACTCCTAGCTTTCTTTTCTCCCAAATATTGATAAATATGGAAAGACCATTGGCCCTTTCATATGCTCTTGGCTACACCAGGAGAAGAAGTACTTTAAAATATAATACTCAGAGTGATGGAGAAACATATAGTAAAGTTGGGTTAGTAGTCCACTCCTGTATCATACAGTAATCCTGCAATAACTGGTGAATTGTTTAGTATTTTCTCACAAATCAGCTAAGAAATAAATATAAACTGTTTTGCTCTATCTAATTCATAATGAATATTAATGATAAAAATAAGCATACAAAGCAAAACAAAAAACTACATATGGTAAAATTGGTTGTTGACTAAAAATTGAGGAAAGCAAAACATTTTTATAAAATTTCTCTCTGCAGAATTTGACTGAGAATAAGTGGACTTGGTAGGATGTCCATAAAACAAAATTTCCAATTGTTGATATGAATAAAAAACTTGATTAGCAAGAACTGGTTTTCATTGAAAATCTTACCTGGAAGATAATGATTCTGATGAGAACAATTTCAACAAAATGAAAGTGAACATTAAAAAAATGGGTATGATTTGAGTGCCAGGTAGGAAGTTGACTAAGAAATTAAATTGACGTAGTGGTGAAAATGAGTCAGTGCACTTTTCTTTTGTTGGAGTATATTCTTCTCCATGTGCTCTGGATACATTTCTGACTATGTATGCTGACACATAGTAAGCCCCTCAGGGTCTGTTTCTGAGGAAGCTTGATTTAGTTACTCTTCCGATAAACACTGTAAATTCAAGATGATCAGCAGCCCGCCTTCCCTGGGCTTGACATGAGGAGGGAGCAGATGATCTGATAGGTTTTATAGCCTCTAATTTTTGTGACTAATATAGAGGTTCTGTTTTGAAAGCACCCAGATCTGGCTCCATTCTGGCTTAGCTAAGAACAGATTGGAACAAAATGTACTCTTTCCCAAGAGCCAGGCTCTCAGAACTCTCCTAAGGATAATTTTGAAAGGCATAAGCAAACCAAGATAGTTCAGGGTGGCCATGAAGCTTGCCAAAGGCTTAAGGAAAATCCAAATGGCCTAACTGAATTCAGACAGTGAGGCTAATGGGAGCCCTTACGTGTCAAAAGGAGGGGCTCCTCCTGTTTCCTGTCTTGAGATTTCCCTATGGAGGGACCACTGCTGAAGAAACAGCCCCATGCCCTCTCTTACTCTTCTTTACGTGATTGATAAATTGAAAGAAGGAACAGGAATCCTCCATGTAGCTCCCTCTTGTAACTTTCGGAAGCAAATTTTCCCTCCAGGAAGGTGCTATCTGTGCTTCTTGTTGCTATACAAGTTACAGGGGCACATACCACTCCTGGCTTGCCTGGTGGCTCAGCTAGTAAAGAACTTGCTTGCCAATGCAGGAGACACGAGTGAACCAGGTTCGATCCCTGGGTCTGGAAGATCCCCTGGGGAAGGAAATGGCAACCCACTCAGTATTCTTGCCTGGAGAATTCCATGGACAGCAGAGCCTGGCAGATCGCACAGAGTTGGACACAACTGAGTGATTAACACACACACACACACACACACACACACACACACACATACACCCCTCTCCTGTCACTATTTTCATGTCAGGAACACTGTGAGTTTTTACCTCTGCCTGGTGTATAAAATTAATGTCTCTTTGTCATATATGTAAGTCATTCTCTGATCCAGATTTTTGTATCGGATAAAGTTGATGTTCTGATTATTATCCTTAGTCTTGTTTGTTAGATAGTTTCAAACTCAGCCAGGAAAGAGAAGAATGTTATTTATTGTCTAAATTCCGACATATACCCAACTTTTTCCTCTTTTCTGTATTTCCTTTAGTGGAAACCTCTGGAATTTGTTTATGAGGTGTGTGTGTGTGTGTGTGTGTGTGTCTTGTTTGTTTTTGTCCAGTCACTAAGTCATATCAGACTCTTTGCAATTCCATTGACCACAATACACCAGGCTCCTCTGTCCTTCACTATTGCCCAGAGTTTGCTCAAACTCATGTCCATGGAGTCAGTGATGCTATCTAACCATCTCATTTTCTGCCACATTCTTATCTTTTTGCCTTCAATCTTTCCTAGCCTCAAGTCTTTTCCAATAAGTAGGCTCATTGTGTGTATTTGGGCTCTTTTTTTAGGCAAAGAAAATAAAATCACAAATTTGGGATACAGTTAGCATTTTGGAGGTCTTATAGAAATTAAAAGCCATAGGCTTCACAAAATTTTAAGGAAAAAAATAAAGAGAGAGATGAAAAGTGACAAGAACCTGAAGTAGGTGGGGCAGGAGACATGTGTTTACCAAGAATAGGCTCATTTCATGCAAGAAAGACATTTGAAATAAATATGACATATTTTAACATGTACTCTGTGGGTAATATAAAATAACATTCTTTTAAATAAATTTCCTCTCAAAATCTCACAGCAAAACCATATATATTTTTGTGTGTGTGAAACTGATCTCAGATTTAGAAAACTGGTTTGAATCTCTAAAACT
Source organism: Madoqua kirkii (assembly GCA_006408675.1). Taxonomy (NCBI): domain Eukaryota; kingdom Metazoa; phylum Chordata; class Mammalia; order Artiodactyla; family Bovidae; genus Madoqua; species Madoqua kirkii. Next base: position 10,154 of record SJYC01147643.1, read on the forward strand.
TAACTTTTAAATAAAATGATACTTATAGTATCATTACTTAGCAAATAAGTTGGTAGGTTTTCCTGTAACCCCAGACTATACTGGGGTTCAAAAACATAATGAAAAATAGTGTGCAAGGGAAATGTGTGTACTCTAGGGAATAAAGTTCTACTTATACTTGTATTCACCATTAGCATCAATAAACAACTAAAATTGTTACAGCAATTAAATACAGAAAACAATTAAAAATCTTTGGGAAACAAAGGGTAAAGCTCTGAAATATGAAAATGAAGAGCACATCTCAGGCTACACAGAGTGGCCTCAGAGGAAATTGCCTAGTGGGTGAAGCTGGTCTCTTAGCTTTGGGTTCTTCTCCGTAAACATTTTATAATTTCATGCTTTCACTCTTTCAAGACTTTGGACTTGGCCTATCTTAGCTGAGACAAGAGACAGAGAGCTTTCCCCCAGACATTCCAGTCCATTTCACTTATTTCTACACATCCTTCAAGAATTAGCTGAAAGGTTTCCTTCTCTCTAGGTTGAAAACCGGCTATTTCGACAGTGTCCTGTGCATACCCAAATAGGGGGAAATAGAAGGGATGTCTTAGCTCAAGGATAAGCTGTGGGTTTAACCTTTATGGGTGAGGGAAGAGTGTGAGCAGATAGTGCCTTCTCACAGTCCTGCAACACTGCAGACATACTTGTCTCCTCTGCCTTTACCAGCTCTAGCCTTACTCTGTTATTCCATTCCAAGTGGGGAGAAATTGAGAGATAATAGCCCTCTACATGGGTATCCCTTTCCATAAGAAGAGCATCCCTATTCACAGAAAATCCTCCAGCTGTTTTAACCTATATCTAGTGCTAAGTTTCATTGAGATTTCTAACAGGTACAGAGCCAATTAACTGATTTGGATTTTATCATCGTCACCGGCATTGTCAACAGACACTTAATGAGTATCCCTAGAGCACAGCCCGCCGTACTTGATGCTAACAGCTCATCTTCTTTCCCCTGGAGGACATTTTAATGAACACTGAAATAGCTAAAAACTAGACATGAAAGCAGAAAGGCTAGAGAAATAAAAGGAATAATAATTGGTGCCCAAGTAAAGAGCTTCCTGACTTTCCTCATTTCTCTTTTGATAGTGGTGGTCATAAGTTATTTAAATATATAAAGAGATCTATTGACACACACAAACTGAATAGAGAGAGAGGACGATGCTCTAGATTGAAGATTTGTGTCCCCCCAGCAAAGTTCATGTGCCTACAGTGACGATATTAGGAAGTGAGACCTTTGGGAAATAACTAGGGCATGAGTGTTCTGCCTTCCTGCATGGGATTAGTGTCCTTATAAAAGAGGCCCCAGAGAGATCGCTTGCCAAGCTTGCCAGGTAAGAACACAGCAAGAAGTCATTGTCTATAAACCAAGAATGGATCATTACCAGACATCAAATCTGCTGGCATTGTGATCTTGAACTTCTCAGCCTCTAAAATTGTAAAAGATAAATGCTGTTTATAAGCCACTTATAGCAACCTGAGAGAACTAAGAAAAATGATTTTGGTGGTGATGATGATGTTGATGGTAGATATACATAGAAGTAAATGACATGCAAATGTAAATGACATGCAAAGATCTGTAGTCTAGAAAGAGACTATATATATATATATATATATACACTGAGAGAGAGAGAGAAGTGTCCAAAAAAATCTTATTAGGAACTCCTTATATTGATTTATATAATTAGAAGCATATAATAATTTTTATTTTACTGATTAAAATTATTGACTGGAATTAAGAATTTTCCTCAAACAACACTTGAATTCCCAATTCAAATGTAAGTTCTACAGTTAGAAAGAGGACAGCAGTCTTGGATAAAATCCAGACAAGAATAATAATCTTGACTGAGAAACTGAATGAAGAAATTTTAAGGCCAAATACAAATAGTTAGGGAAAGATGAAACCCTAAATATAATTCATGAGCCCAAAAGGAGCATAGAATTGGTTAACCTAGTACAAATGGATTCTCTGAGAAAGCTTTATTTTTAGTCTGAATAATGGGAACTGAGTAAGACCAGAACACGTAGAGATCTGAACCACTGGTTAATAAAAGAGTTTTCCCAAGCAATACGTTAACACTGAATCTATTTTAAACAAAATTGAACATATTACATTCCTGAGATACAACCTAGTGATTCCTGGATGGTGTACCAGATAACTAAAAAAGCTTCATCACTAATGCATGATACATTTATCTATTCATTTTAATGTGTGATACATTTATCTATTCATTTAAGTAGCATATCGTTTTGTTTAAGGTAGGATCTATTTAAGGGCTGTTCAAGGAACAAGAATGAAGCCTAAAGATGAAGTGTAGTTCATAGAAGCAGCTACATGGATCATAGCCTTGTTGTGGCAAAGAGGCTTGCATAACTCAATAAAACCATAAGCCATGCTGTGTAGGGCCACCCAAGATGGACAACTCATAGTGAACAATTCCAACAAAATATGGTCCCCTGGAGGAGAAAATGACAACCCCCTCCAGTATTCTTATGTAGAGAAATCCATGGACAGTATGAAAAGGCAAAAATTCAGGACATTGGAAGACAGTGTCCCATATGCTACTGGGAAGAACAAAGGGCAATTACTAATAGCACCAGAAAGAATGAAGTGGATAGGCCAAAGCAGAAATGATGCACAGCTGTGGATGTGTTTGGTGGTGAAAGTAAAGCCCGATGCTATTAAGATCATTATTTCATAAGAACCTGGAATGTTAGGTCCATGAATCAAGGTAAATTGGACATGGTCAAGCAGAAGATAGCAAGAGTGAACACTGAAATCTTAGAGAACTAAAGCGACAGGAATGAGTGAATTTAATTTAGATGGCCATTATATCTACTACTGTCGGCAAGAATTCCTTAGAAGAAATGGAGTTGCCCTCATAATCAACAAAAGAATCCAAAATGTAATCTTGGTTGCAATTTCATACACAACAGAATGAACTCAGTTCATTTCCAAGGTAAACCATTCAACGTCACAGTAATCCAAGTCTATGCCTCAACCACTGATGCTAAGGAAGCTGAAGTTACATAGTTCCATGAAGACCTACAAGATCTTCTGGAACTAACACCAAAATGGTACACTTTTCATCATAAGGAGTTGGAATTCAAAGTAGAAAGTCAAAAGATACCTGGAGTAACATGCAAGTTTGGCCTTAAATTACAAAATGAAGCAGAGCAAAGGCTAACAGAATTTTGCCAAGAGACTACATTGGCATAGCAAATATCCTCTTCCAATGACACAAGAGGCAACTCTACAGATGGTCAATACCTAAATCAGATTGATTATGTTCTTTGCAGCCAAGG
>SJYC01147645.1:0-16682 GCA_006408675.1 Madoqua kirkii
CCTGATACTCTAGACTGGTGCCCCTGACCTCGGACGTGGGGTAGCTCCTTTTGGCCACGCTTAGTGTGCCGGCCCGGCTCTCGCAGCCATCTGCGCTTAGGGATCAGCTAGTAAAGAATCCGCCTGCAATGCGGAAGACCTGGGTTCAATCCCTGGGTTGGGAAGATCCCCTGGAGAAGGGAAAGGCTACCCACTCCAGTATTTTGGCCTGGAGAATTCCATGGACTGTATAGTCCATGGAGTTGCAAAGAGTCAGACACAACTGACTCACTTTCACTCACAAAAGCAGTCTTCTATTTTTATCAAATTCTGTCTACTAAGGGACCAACTTCACTTTAAGCCCCAGTGGTATTCTGTCTTTCCCACAAAAGAGAGAGTGGGAAAAGATAAATTTCCAGACATGATTTTGCACACAAATGGCAGGCATAGGTTTCTAAAGGACGGTTTCCAACCTGTTAATAGTTTTCAATACACAGCAGCTGCAATCCATGAAAGAGATAAATATTCATGGCACAAAGCATTTATACGTATCAAATGTATATTCATGAACAAATGGCTTCCCCTGCCTTTAATAGTGTTTGCTGTGCAGTCAGTGAAGAATGGACCAAGCTTCCCCCGGCTGCTACTGGGGAGTCTCTACTGCTACATCTCCTGAATGTCAGTTCCGCCTTGGCTACAGACAGGACAATAGCCATGAAAAAGAACAAAAACTGTGCCCGGACTCACTTCTAACTCAGTCCACATTGGATAGCAGCCCCTTCCTGCATCAAATATTAACAACAAATTCTATATGGCTGCCAACTTGTTTTCAGGAAAAAGCATTATATAGTCAAGCCTTGTGTGGCCATATGTGCACGGTAATATCCATGGTTGACCATCCTCTTTCAAATATGCTTTGTCGCAGTACTACCCTCCCAATGGGCTTTACTCAGAATACTGGGGGAGAATTTGCATACCCTGAATAGCACTCTCAGGTGATCATCGAAGTCCAGTTGTCCTGCCCTCAATCAGAGCATTGTGTGCAGCGTGGATGCTAAAGAATGACAGTGCAAACTGTTCCACAGGCGTCTTTGTTATTCAGTAAGGTTTGGTGGATGGCATGTGCTTTTGAAAATTGGCATATTGTTTGATAAAAAAGTGCTGTTTGCTCCATTAATTTCTCCAGGAGGCAGGCAAGAATAGAATCAAGTGAGGAAATGTGCCTTTTGTTGAATAAGAATAAGGAGCTATCATAAGGTTTTAGGGCACTGAACAAAGGCTGCTAAAAATAAAAAATAATCATAATCATAAAATGAAAGGATTTAAATTGTATCATGCAGGCAAAGGAACCTGTCAGCTTTGCAGGCAGGTCTCCGTGCTCTGTCTCTCAACTCTTGGTCAGCTTCCAGCCCTCTTTTATAGGATCACAGGATAATAATTCCAACTCTGTCAAACATGCCAACTTTCCCCTTTCTCTGTCTTAACATTTGCTGTTGATCCGCTCAAAGAGATGAACTTTTAGGACCATTGTGATAAACTGAAAATAGGATCTGATACCATTCCCTCCTACACATTTTTATAAGGATACTTAGTTGTATCTGAATTTTAATTTGCAAAGTTAAATTACACCCAATTCCTGTCAGTAGTTTACATAATATATTGCATCAGAATCCAAGTGATAACCTACTATGAAATGTGGAAAGATTTTAGCTCTTTGTGTTATTAAACTGAGACTACATGTAATAGCCAGTGGGGAGGAAGCATCCTCATGGGTCTGTCAAAGATCCAAAAGCATCATGAATTATAGCTGGACTCAGCAAGGATGACATCATACCTCACTATAAATGATACAGTTGCAGTATTTAAAATATAGTTTCAGTGTTTAAAATAAAGCTAATTTTGCCTTGAATTGTATTAATGAAAATCAAACCTTCCATAAGGAAGTGTCCCTGAAATTTCTATAAATAAATAGGGAAGGCTCTCTAAAGACTCCCTGAATGTCTCCAGTTAATTCCCTAGCCTCTTCCCTCTTCTAATTATTACAATTCAGAGCATGTTCTTTTCATCTTTTTCCTCTGTCTCAATGAAGACCTTACTGTATGTACCAGATTCCTCTGTGCCAACTTCATACAACCTAAATAATGAAGAACAGTCCATATTCTCATCTAACACCATACCACGATTGTTACTTTATCGGAAATAACAATAATACAAAAGTCATAGGAACTGGCCTCATCTAAGTTGTCCATTTGCTTGAATTATTTCTTCTATGCCTATCATGTTCTTGGACTATTCTATTTGCTATGGACACAGAATTTCTCTCAAGATGTGTTAAGTCTAACAGGGAAACCAGATGAAGTTTCCATGCAGTTAGAAGGTGGTGTTCTAAGTGCTCCAGTGGAAGAAATTGTTGTTGTTGTTCAGTTGCTAAGTCATGTCTGAGTCTTTGTGACCCCATGGACTACAAGCTAGGCTTCCCTATCCTTCACTATATCCCATAAGGTCTTAGGATAAGGTAGTTAACTAATCATGGCACTAACCACAACATTTCACAATGCTTCACAATCTTTGCCAGCCTAAGAACCGTCTTCAAAAACTTGACTATGGAAAATGACTTCTCCTTGACAAATATTTTCAGAATTAAAAGGAAGGTCAGGAAGGAATGGAAACTAGGATGTGGAGAGAAATGTGACTAACTATAAGCCAATACCTGGAGAAGGCAATGGCACCCCACTCCAATACTCTTGCCTGGAAAATCCCATGGATGGAGGCGCCTGGTAGGCTGCAGTCCATGGGGTCGCTATGAGTCAGACTCAATGGAACGACTTCACTTTTCACTTTCATGCATTGGAGGAGGAAATGGCAACCCACTCCAGTATTCTTGCCTGGAGAATCCCAGGGACGGGGGAGCCTGGTGAGCTGCCGTCTAGGGGGTCGGACAGAGTCGGACATGACTGAAGTGACTTCGAAGCAGCAGCAGCATAAACCAATACTATGCCAAGCACTTTCTAATACTTCTTCAGCAATTCAAAATAACCTTTACAAGCAGGTAGTATTGGCTGAGAAAAAAAGAGGTAGTGAGGCTAAATATCCTTGAGGTCACACAGCCATGAAAAGCCAGATGGAAAATTTAAACTAAGTCATATGTCCTTTCCACTACTGACGCTTGCCTCTGAAGACAGATGTGTCCTGACTTTCAAGCTGAAAGAGAGGATGAATTAATCTTTCTGTAGAAACTGAAAAGCAGCCTAATGTACATTTTCTACTCTAAATTCAGGATGATAGACCAAACACTAAAACATAATAGAAAAAAAAAAAAAACATGAAACTTATTGAAAAGCTATTCATGTAACTCAAGGAGTTCACTGCCTCTGAGTCACCAGGAGATCTGGATTTAGGCTCCCTGTCCTCAGCTCCTGGGAAAGATTGTTGTCCATTGCTCCCTGGAACGATCACTATAGGGGAAGCCACTGCGTTGGAGAAGGAAGCTTCTCCACTCACTAGACCCAGCTTCCCACTCCCTTAATAACCAGGTCTGCAAAATCCCAAATATCGCCCAAACAGGATCCCTTTGTAAGTGCTGGTTCTGGACTGAAAGTCTAGGGGGCTGGGAGAGGCATCAGCTAAAGATTAAATGGAAGAGGTGAGCAGGGAAATAAATGGAAAGGAAACACTGAAATTGGTAGCTTCTGTAATAGTTTCTGTGATTAGTTCAGAGCGATTACCTTCCTTATCCTAAAACATAATGGACTGCTACCAAACTATCAATAGGTTACGAAAATAACTGCTAACATTCTGAGTTATAAACATTTACTTCTTTTAGAACTTAACTCTTGTTAACAGGGAATTTACAAGCCTTTCCTTTTGTACATACATATATTTATGTATTTTGTATTTGGTAGATATACATATTTATAGTATACACACATACATTATATATATAAATATATGTAAATACACATAAATAAATATGTATATATAAGCATATGCATATATATTTATTTATAATAAATATATTCAGTCACACAGTCATGTCTAATTCTTTGTGACCCCATGGACTGCAGCATGCCAGGCTTCCCTTTCCAACACCAGTTTCCAGAACTTGCTCAAACCCATGTTCATTGAGTCAGTGATGCTATCCAATCATCTCATCCTCTGTCATCTCCTCCTCCTGCCTTCAATCTTTCCCAGCATCAAGGTCTTTTCAAATTAGTCAGTTCTTTACATCAGGTGGCCAGAGTATTGGAGTTTCAGCTTAAGCATCATTCCTTCCAATGAATATTCAGGACTGATTTCCTTTAGGATTGATTGGTTGCATCTCCTTGCAGTCCAAGGGACTCTCAAGAGTCTTCTTCAACACCACAGTTCAATAGCATCAATTCTTCAGTGCTGAGCTTTCTTTATGGTCCAACTCTCACATCCATACATGACTACTGGAAAAACCATAGCCTTGACTAGACAGACCTTTGTTGGCAAAGTAATGTCTCTGCTTTTTAATATGCTGTCTAGGTTGGTCATAGCTTTTCTTCCAAGGAGCAAATGTGTTTTAATTTCATGGCTACCGCCACCATCTGCAGTGATTTTGGAGCCCAAGAAAATAAAGTCTATCACTATTTCTATTATTTCTCCATCCATTTGCCAAGAAATGATGGGACTAGATGCCACGATCTCTGTTTTTTGAATGTTGAGCTTTAAGCCAGCTTTTTTAATCTCCTCTTTCACTTTCATCAAGAGGCTTTTTAGTTCCTCTTCACTTTCTGCCTTAAGGGTGGTGTCATCTGCATATCTGAGGTTATTGATATTTCTCATGACAATCTTAATTCCAGCTTGTGCTTCATCCAGCCCAGCATATCACATGATGTACCCTTCTCTCTGGAGAAGGAAATGGTAACCCACTCCAGTATTCTTGCCTGGAGAATCCCATGGATGGAAGAGTCTAGTAGGCTACAGTCCATGGGGTTGCAAAGAGTTGGACATGATTGAGCGACTTTACCTACCTACCCTGTATATAAGTTTAATAAGCAGGGTGACAATATACAGCCTTGATGTACTCCTTTTCCTATTTGGAATCAGTATGTTGTTCCATGTCTAATTATAACTGTTGCTTCCTGACCTGCATACAGGTTTCTCAAGAGGCAAGCAGATGGTCTAGTATTCCCATCTTTCAAAATTTTCCACAGTTTGTTGTGATCCACACAGTCAAGGGCTTTGGTGTAGTCAATAAAGCAGAAGTAGATGTTTTTCTGAAATTCTCTTCTTTTTCTATGATCCAACAGATGTTGGCAATTTGACCTCTGGCTCCTCTGCCTTTTCTAAATCCAGCTTGGACATCTGGACTTCATGGTTCATGTACTGTTGGAGCCTGGTTTGGAGAATTTTAGCATTACTTTGCTAGTGTGTGAGATGAGTGCAATTGTGTGGTAGTTTGAGCATTCTTTGGCATTCCCCTTCTTTGGCATTGAAATGAAAGCTGACCTTTTCCAGTCTTGCAGCCACTGCTGAGTTTTACAAATTTACTGGCATATTGAGTGCAGCACTTTTACGGCATCATCTTTTAGGATTTGAAATAGCTCAACTGGAATTCCATCACCTCCACTAGCTTTGTTCGTAGTGATGCTTCCCAAGGCCCACTTGACTATAGCCCACCAGGCTCCTCTGCCCATGGGATTCTCCAGGCAAGCATACTGAAATGGTCAAGCATACTTACCATTTCCTACTCCAGAGGAACTTCCTGACCTAGGAATCAAACCCAAGTCTCTTATGTCTCCTGCATTACCAGGCAGGATCTTTCTCTTCAAGAAAATTAGAAATACTAAGGGAATATTTCATGCAAAGATGAGCACAATAAAGGACAGAAATGGTACAGACCTAACAGAAGTAGGTGAGATTAAGAAGAGGTGGCAAGAATACACAGAACTATACAGAAAAGATCTTCATGACCCAGATAACCATGATGGTATGGTAACTGACCTAGAGTGAGACATGCTGGAATGTGAAGTCAAATGGACCCTAGGAAGCATCACTATGAACAAATCTAGTAGAGGTGATGGAATTCCAGTTGAGCTATTTCAAATCCTAAAAGATGATGCTGTTAAAGTGTTGAACTCAATATGCCAGCAAATTTGAAAAACTCAGCAGTGGCCACAGGACTGGAAAGTGTCAGTTTTCACTCCAATGCCAAAGAAGGGGAATGCCAAAGAATGTTCAAACTACCGCACAATTGCACTCATCTCACACACTAGCAAAGTAATGCTAAAATTCTCCAAACCAGATTCTAACAGTACATGAATCATGAACTTCCAGGTGTCCAAGCTGGATTTAGAAAAGGCAGAGGAACCAGAGATCAAATTGCCAACATTTGTTGGATCATAGAAAAAAGAAGAGAATTTCAGAAGAACATCTACTTCTGCTTTATTGATTACACCAAAGCCTTTGACAATGTGGATCCAACAAACTGCAGAAAATTCTTAAATACATGACCACCTTACCTGCCTCCTGAGAAATTTGTATGCAGGTCAAGAAGCAACAGTTAGGACTGAACATGAAACAACAGACTTGTTCCAAATTGGGAAAGGAGTACATCAAGGCTGTATATTGTCACCCTGCTTCTTTAACTTACATGCAGAGTACATCATACCAAGCTGGATGAAAGACAAGCTGGAATCAAGATTGCTAGGAGAAATATCAATAACCTCACATTGCAGATGATGCCACCCTTAAGTGAACAGGAACTAAAGAGCCTCTTGATGAAAGAGAAGAGTAAAAAATCTGGCTTAACTCCAACATTCAGAAAACAAAGATCATGGCATCTGGTCTCATCATTTTTTGGCAAATAGATGTGGAAACAATAGAAACAGTGAGAGACTTTATTTTCTTGGGCTCCAAAATCACTGCAGATGGTGGCGGTAGCCATGAAATTAAAAGATGCTTGCTCCTTAGAAGAAAAGCTATGACCAACCTAGACAGCATATTAAAAAGCAGAGACATTACTTTGCCAACAAAGGTCTGTCTAGTCAAAGCTATGGTTTTTTCAGTAGTCATGTATGGATGTGAGAGTTGGACCATAAAGAAAGCTCAGCACTGAAGAATTGATGCTATTGAACTGTGGTGTTGGAGAAGACTCTTGAGAGTCCCTTGGACTGCAAGGAGATCAAACCAGTCAATCCTAAAGGAAATCAGTCCTGAATATTCATCGAAAGGACTGATGTTGAAGCTGAAACTCCAATTCTCTGGCCACCTTATGTGAAGAACTGACTTATTGGAAAAGACCCTAATGCTGGGAAAGATTAAGGAGGAGGAGGAGATGACAGAGAATGAAATGATTGGATGGCATCATCAACTCGATGAAAATGAATTTGAAGCAAGTTCTGGGAGTTGGTGGTGGACAGAGAAGCCTGGAGTGCTGCAGTCCTTGGCGTCACAAAGAGTTAGATATGACTGAGCTACTGAACTGAAATGACTGCCCTGGGAAGCTGATCACAATTCAAATACCAGAGATTCTTTCCAGGACAACCCTTAATGCCTCGGTGCAGAGGGAACAAAGTTTTCACTTGCAGGGTATATTAGGTTTTTCAAAGAAACAGCACCAATGGAATATATCAATATATAGAAAAAGTATATAGGTGTAGAGATTTGGCTCACCTGATTCAGTAGGCTGAAAAGTCCCGCAATTTGCTTTCTGCAAGCTGGAGGCCAGGGAAAGCCAGTCATGTCATTCCCATCCAAACCCAAAGGCCTAAGAACTGGAGCCAAGGTGAAACCCCTGTCTGTGTCCCACAACCCAAGAACCAGGAGCACTAATGTCCGAGGGCATTAGACAATGGATGTCCCAGGTCAGGTAGAGAGCACATTTTCCTTTTCTCTGCCTTTTTGTTCTATTCAGGCCCTCAGTGGTTTGGATGATGCCTAACCACAGCGATGAGGGTGATCTTCTCTACTCAGTCTACTGATTCATATGCTAATATCTTCCAGGAACACCCTCCAGAAGCACCTAAAGAAAATAATTTATTTTTAAAAAAATATCAAGATATTCTTTAACTGTACTGACAGGAGAATTTTGTGAACAGTGGTCAGATCAGTATCAAGGAAAGCAAATAAGCTGATGTTTCACACACTGCAGAGTTTAGAGGCCAATGTTTGCAGATGAAAATGAAGAGAAATCTCCCACAACTGAAGTGCTAAACGATGACTAGAAATAATGTTGTGCCAGATATCTCAGCATCCTTTAGCCCAATCAAGTTGACACCTAAAATCTTTTATTTTTTAAATGTGAATTCTCACATGGGCTAGAAGTTGCCTGATCAACAGAATATGTACACACTCATTTCACATAACCAGTGGAATTACTCAGAGCTGTCATCCTGAGCTCAAGATTCCTTCATGGTGAAAATTCATCTCTATAAGAACGGTAGTACTGTAATTCATCTCCATAGAAACAATGGATTACATTCATTGGAAAGACTGATGCTAAAGCTGAAGCTCAATACTTGGGCCACCTGATGCAAAGAGCCAACTCACTGGAAAAGAACTTGATGCTGGGAAAGACTGAGGGAAAGAGGAGAAGGGGTTGACAGGATGAGATGGTTGAATGGCATCAGAGACTCAATGAATGTGAACTTGCACAAACTCCAGGAGATAGCGGAAGACAGGGAAACCTGACCTGCTGCAGTCCATGGGGTCACAGAGAGTCTGACACAGCTTAGCAACTGAACAACAAAATAGGAACTAACTGTCTTTGGTCACCTAGGCCCAAGCATAATTTCTCATTGAAACATTCCTCTAGCTTGTAAGGATTCTGAGTTTACTGTGGACAGATGGTCTACAATCTGATTTTTGCTATGATAAAAAAAAAAAAAGTGACATATCTTGTTTCCACATCATAGAATAGAGCAGCAAGAACATTTATCTGCTTTTCCTGTCTTAAAAGTCCATAGAAGTATAAAAATAAGCCAACATAGCCTATCTCAATGACCAAAATCAGTATTAATTAATTGGTTTTAGTTAATGAATCCTATAGCTATGCCCTTGAGTAGAAAGGCATGGCCAGCTAGGGGCAGGTATGCCTTTGGAAAAAAAGCTTCTCTGATGAAGGCTGGCATGGGTGTTTGTCCACAATGGATGTGACCATGACGTTTGCAGAATTAGTAGCTACAGAGGCCTGGGCAGGGAGTCTGAAGTCAGTCTTCATGTCCAGTCCTGTCACTTCCCATTTTGGAAACCCCATCATTAGAAAGACACAGTAAGCAAGCAATCCTTCAGGTAGACTCATGTCGTGGTAAGAGGACCAGCTGGAGCAGGTAGCTCTGTTGTGAAACCTCATCCCCTTCCTGTTTCCAAATGGAGGTGGAATGCCCCACCTCTGAGGCAGGTCAGCGGCAGGTGTCAGAGCAAGGGTGTTGATACAACAATATTGGCACAGCAAAAGCACTGTTTACTATACACATGATGGCTTTTGTACACTCGAGGTGAAACAAAATAAAAGCAGTTAACTAGTCCATGTTATGGCCCTCTAAGAAATACAGAAAAATTCCCACTTCAACTATATAGCATATAGAATTCACAGTATATGAACCCAAGGGGACTACCGTTTAAGATTTAACACCCAGCCCTGGCCTTCCATTCCTAGATGAGCATGTGTTCCTTTTATGTTTCATTTACATTTCAGCATTGGTAAACTCTACTTTCATTTATATAAATGCACACTTTACAACAGGATGTTATAGCAGTCTCAAAGGTTCTATTCACCATTATTTGAAATAGATTTATTCCCCTTCAGTGACTCCTGCCAGAAAAAAATACTCCTGCTTTTTTCTTTTTTCTTCATGAAGCAGGAGCCACTTTGGGGTCGATGCAGCCAAGTTATTCTTAATGTATGAATTACACTTATTTAGTCCTGCGGAGGAAAGTGGCTGGTATGTACCTACAGGTCTCACTTACCAGGGGCTCTTTCATGGGATTTCATGTATATCTCACTAAACCCCATGAGGTACGTCATGTTATGGGTCTCATTTTAATAATGTTTAATAGTTAAGAAATGAAAGCACGAGCAAAGTCATGTCCTCATCTAGCAAGTATTGTAGCTGGGGGTTCAGCTCTCCTGTTATGAAAACCACTGCCCCTTTCAGGACACCACACTGCCTTCTTCCATTATGTGTGTGTGTGCTGAGTCGCTTCAGTCGTGTCTAACTCTTTCTGACCCCATGGACTGTAGCCTGCTAGGCTCCTATGTCTGTGGGCTTCTCCAGGCAAGAATACTGGAGTGGGTTGCCATTTCCTCCTCCAGGAGATCCTGCCAGACCAAGGATCGAACCCACGGCTCTTGCGTCGTTTTCACTGGTAGGCGGATTCTTTACTGCTGAGCCACCAGGGAAGCCCTTTTCCAATATAATACCTGTGTTTACTTGGCTTCTCTCACTCCCCCAGTTCCCCACATCAAATATAGGGTAAACCAGACTATGGATGTGGTGTTTTTACAGGGCAGGAAGTGCCAAAGAAGAATCTGAGCCCGTAGATTTAAAAAAAAAAAAAAAGTAATAAAGTAGAGTTACTGGGAAACCTTGTAAAACAAGAAGGAGAGAGAGAGTCAGGAAGACAAGGGATGAAGAGGAGAGAAAAGGGACAAACTTGAAATGCTGAGGGCTGGTTTCAATTTACTTTGAAATGAAGGTCAATGAGAACTAATACCATTTTTTTTCTGATCTCTTGTAACTTCCCCACTGGTTGTGTTTTTTGTTATCCTAGTCTTGTACCTATTTGACAGGAGAAAAAAAAAAGTCCTTTCAAAGATTAAAGAATTTTCCTGTGGCTCTGCTGAGCTGAGAAGCAATTGGAAATTGAATTAGGGATATAGTGTGTCTGACATCTGGTGAAAGTGAAAGTGAAGTCGCTCAGTTGTGTCCAACTCTTTGCAACCCCATGGACTGTAGCCCACCAGGCTCCTCCGTCTGTGGGATTTTCCAGACAAGAATACTGGAGTGAGGTGCCATTTTCTTCTCCAGGAGATCTTCCTGACCCAGGTATTGAACCCAGGTCTCCTGCATTGTAGGCAGATGCTTTAGCATCAGAGCCACCAAGCAATGAAGACATCTGGTGGACGCACCTAAATGGAACAGCAGGTCATGGCCATGGAAAGGAGCAGATTTGATCATCCCAAGACTTGGGATATAAGAAGAAAAGAGTTGCTCCATTTCTCCTTCAATAATATAATGAGTTAGTTGACACTTTTTGAGTATTTCCATGTTCCCAAAACTGTTGTAGGCATATGCTATCTTTTCATTTAATTCTCACAGAATCCTGCATGATATGTACTATTATTATCCCCATTTTATAGAAAAAGAAACTGAGTCCCAAAGGAATAACTTGCCCACAATTATGTCAGCTTTTTTTTTTTTCTCACCTCCTATTTTTTCAACCATTTCTTGAAGGAGAAATAGGAATTTACTTACCTTCCTCTTACTCTTTAATCTAATAAAATTAAGCTTTCATCCCTTCTACTTGCCCCAACAATATACACAAAGGGACCTTTGAGAAGCATCACCTATGACCTCGACTTCCAACTCTAGTGATCTGTTTTTATTCCTCATCCTGTTTCACTTCTATGAAGCATTTCATAATGTTGATACTCCTGCTTCTTTTAAATGCACAGGATCCTCTGCCCGGCTTTGCTCCCATTCCACTGACCACTTGCTTTCAATGCTCTTTTCACATTTTTGGACAGTTTCTGGCTCTGTCCACCTCCTCTCTTCTAGTTATAAGTGGGTCTCAGTAAGACATAAGAGGTAGGAACAGGAGGACATCAAAATCATCAGGGAGATTTTTTTAAATTATTCATTCCCTCTTCCAAGATCCTGGGTGGTCTGATACATCCCACATTCTGTTGGGGAGTGGAGACAAGGAGATGTGTGTCACCCTTATGGAAATGCCAGTGAATTTAACCAAGCAGACATTTGGAAAAAAGAGCTCATCTTTCTTCCTTTTTCTTTCCCCCAAAAGCTTACACCTCCCTCACTCCCACCTCCAAAATAGATACTACCAAGAATCATGTTGGCTTTCCTTTCCCTCAGTTTAAAAAATCTTTTACTTTGTGCATGTTGAAAATAATGAAAAGAGGGAAGTAGAGATGGAGAAGAGAAAGGAGAGCAATGGATGGCCCCAGCAGTGTGTTTCTGCGGAACAACATTGGGTAAATATATAAAGGGATCTGTAGCCCTGCAATCCACATCTGTCGTCACAGAGAAGTGGGCTGAGACATGTAATAAAGTTGGATCAGTCCAGGATGTTCTGGTATGGGGAGGGACTGGGTTATGCCATCTGTTGAGATGAGAAAGGAGTATTTGAAATTTCAGCCTTTGTGTGTACAAGTGATTCCCTCCCTTAATTCCCTCCACTTAAAAATATGGTAAATTACCTACTTGACTAGTTGTGTGTCAGTGAGCCTAGTTCATTAAACTGTCCTTATGAATAGTAAAACTACTCTTTATTGGGCTATGTAATTTGCTAAGAACTCTATGGGTATTATCTCACTTAATCTATCCAACAACTCCATGAAGAAGATACTATAATTTTATTTCTTTTGCAAAGATGTCAAGAATCTTGCCAGGCACATTTATCCAGAGAAAACTCTGATTTGAAAAGATGCATGCACCCCAGTGTTCACAGCAGCACTATTTACAACAGCCCAGACATGGGAACAACTTAAATATCCATTGACATAGGACTGGATAAAGAACATATGGTACATATATATACTCAGCCATATAAAATAATGAAATAATGCTATTTGTAACACAGGTGGACCTAGAGATTATCATACTAAGTGAGGTAAGTCAGACAAAGACAAATATATTAAATCACTTGTATGTGGAATCTGAAATATAATATGAATGAATTTATTTACAAAACAGAAACAGACTCACAGACATAGAAAACAAACTTATGGTTACCAAAGGTGAGTGCGGTAGGGATGGATCAAACTAGAAGTCTGAGATTAGCAGGTACAAGGTACTATATGTAAAACAGATAAACAACAAGGTCTGACTGTACAGCACAGGGAACTATATTCAGTATTGTTAATAATCTATAATGGAAAAGAATATGAAATATGTGTGTATGTGTGTAACTGAATCTCTTTGCTATACACCAGAAACAAACACAACATTGTAAATCAACTATATTTCGATTTAAAAAATAAAATAAGAATCTTTTCAGGGAAGAGTAGAGCAAGGATTTGAACCAGGGTCAGCTCAGCCTGTTCACTTAAGCAATGTTATTCCACATCTAAATATTATTACCCAATGTCATTAGTCATCCAGGAAATACAAACGAAACTCAGAGTGAGTTGCTAGGACACACTCATCAGAATGGCTGAAATTAAGACTGGCAACACCAAGTGTTGGAAAGGAAGTAGAGCAACTGTAACTCATAAATTGCTGATGAGCGTATAAAATGCTCTGAGCACTTTGGAAGAAGTCTGGCAGTTTCTAGCAAATTTAAACACACACTTGCCCTTTGACTCAGCAATCTCACTTCTATATGTTTATCCAAGAAAACTATAGGTACACATCAAGATGGACATATTTAAGAATGTACATAGCGGCTTTTATTTGCAATAGCTCCAAACTGGAAACAGCTTCAGAAGAGATCATAGACCCAGGTAACTTTGCAATTTCAGCCTGGTAAGACCCTGAACAGAGAACTCAGCTTAACCCACGGAAACCCTGAGACAATAAAAGTGCTGTTTTAAGTCACTAAATTGGTGGTTATTTGCGATGTAGCAATAGGAGATAAATATTCCCTTCTCTCTCTCCCTTCCTTCCCTACTCATCTCAATGCTTCAGTCACTTTGAACTTTTCCTCAGTTTCTCATTGACTGTGGTTTTGCAAGGAATGTGCACTTTGCCTCTTTATTCTTGTTGAACATCACCCACCCTTCAGCACCCGGATCAACTAGTATGGCCCCGGGCACACTTCATTCCTTTCTATTCTGTACTCCACCATCCCTTGTGAGCTCTCTCTCTCTCTCTCTTTCTGTGTCTCCTCCCTCCTTCCCTCTCTCCTCTATGCCCCTCTGTTTCTCTCTTTCTCTCTCTCTCATATGCCATTTAACTGAGACCAAGAACCGACATTATTCACATTCATGACACTTAGCACTAGCTTAGAATATAGAAGCCATTCAGTACTTTGTTGTTGGGTTAATGCACCTATTATTTCCCATTCAAATGCTTCCAAAGTTTTTTTATTTAACAAATATTTATTTTGAAGGCCTCTTATAGCTGCCATGGACAGTAAAAAGATTAAGGGGTCATGTTCCCTGTTTCAAGGAGGAGGCACAAAGTTTGCATATAAACAGTAATTATAAGAGGCAGAACACGACCTGTGTCACCTAAAGAACTGAATCTGCACTGCGGGGGTCTCCCGGAGCACGAGATGGGGTTCCGCAGGATGGAAGCAAGCACAGAGTCCGTCTCCCAGACTCATCTGTGCTTTAGGGAGCAACATCTTTCCATCATTATGAAACAGGTCGGAACAAGGAAGGGAAAAAAGGCTGCTCTTATCTCTCAGGTGTAATAGATGGCTGGTGAGTTTGCTCTTATCTCTCAGGTGTAATAGATGGCTGGTGAGTTCTGCTCTCCCCACCATCTGCTGCTCTTCCGGGCAGGCTGGAGCAGGACCGCTGTGAAAAGGTGAAAAGGCGCAGCGAAAGAGACAGGTCACAGAGGGAGAGAGAGAAGGGTGTTGGGCAATGTCAGCTTTGCCCTAAGACACTGTGGACAGCAGGGCCCTGAGAGCGACGCGGAGCCCCAGAGACGTGCAGGATGCAACATGCGGTGCGGGCTCAGCTGCTGCTGGTGTGAAACCCAAGAAAACGTCCCAGCAGCTGCTGATGTCAGCATCGTATCATGCGGCCTGCTTGCACTGTGAGTCAGACACCCACATCCTGTTGCCGTACAATCACATTCATTTTATTCTTTGAATGATGTAGCGAAGAGGATATGTCTTTTTTCATTTTTTCCAATAGTCGTCTTATTTTTTAGCAGAAAGAAGATGCGGGTAAATTCTGCAGAAATCCACCAAATGTGGGCTGGGCTTATTTTCCCCATAAAGCTCCAAAGCCTGTGCCGCACGCCAACTGGTAACTCAACAGGCTTAATCATTTGGTATCACTTAAGCACATTCTTCTTCCAAAAACTCTCCTCTAGTTACTTTGTAACATTCAAATAAACTTGCCGAGAATTACAAAGAACATCTGTAATATTAAAATCCACTTAAACTTTAAATGAATTAAAACATTTTGATCCAGTTGTTTCTCTGAGCCTACAAAATGTTGCGAATATAAAGTTTCCATTATGTTTAACTCAACTCCATGTTTTTGAACCTTAGCCACTGAATTAACTAGGCTCAAACAGTTAGCAGATAATTGGATCAATGTAGGTGCTCGTAGTGAGCTCTTTATTTTGAACTGAACTTTTTTAGCTCTGGAGGGGAGGGGAGGAGGTAAAAAGAAGTCAAGACTTATTGGAAATAAACCAAGATTGTACTAAAACTTATGCTGGGAGTTTGAGAGTATTTCCTCTGTTCAGACTTCTTGAATCACTTATGAGCTAAATTTGATAGTACCCCGGTTACCTGGGGTGAGTGTCACAGAGAAGAATCCACCTTGTCAGCCACCTCACTGAGAGACCTTCCAACACTTTCCCCAGTTCCTAATGTACTCATTATAGCGATGATGAAACATATCTTGGCAAAACATCTCCATGTTCAGAAGTAGAACAGCTCCAATGTTCTTGATTCTATTTTAGACTTGTACTAAAGTTATCTGCCCACCGCAGTCAGATTTTTTTAAACCTCATCTGAGTTTTTCGGACTTAGTTTGGTCAGCCATACTAATTTAATAGGATAGAGAGATAGTATTGCCTTCCAAGGTTGGAGCTAAATATTAGTGACTATACTGTGTTGCTGCTGCTACTAAGTTGCTTCAGACATGTCCAACTCTGTGTGATCCCATAGACGGCAGTCCACCAGGCTCCCCTGTCCCTGGGATTCTCCAGGCAAGAACACTGGAGTGGGATGCCATTGACTTCTCCAATACTGTGTTAAGCCATACATTTTCAAACACAGTGGTCTCATTTATGTTGGTAGATGCTTCTGAGGCTAGCATTGGTTTTCTCACAAAATGGCACATGAAGCACAGCTTATAAAAATATACTCTCATGATTTGGAAGGTATCAAGGAGCCCTTACAAAAGGTTCTACATTTTGCTTCTGTTCCTTCACTAGTTTTAACTTTTGTCAGTGGAGTTTTGTAATGAACCAATGACTGACTAAACTAAATTCCAGAGCCTCAAAGATCATTTGTGATGGGAAGCAGAACAAATAAGATGGATATTATACAAACCAGATAATCCTTCACTTTCATAAATTAATCTCACACACAAAAAAGTCATCATACTTTACTGTATAGTAGCATCCCTTTTGGAAGTAGATAGAGCAACTGATAAATGAAACACCATTTTTTATTTTACAATGGAGGGATACTTTTTCACTCATCAAACATTTTAGGTTTGGAATTGATTTTTGTATAGCTGAGTTTGTTTTTTCATATCCCTCTGAAAGTTAATAAATAAAAAAATAACATTATGAACTGCAAACTTTATAAATCCAGTATGATTGAATAGACATAAGATCATTATGCTAAAATAGCATTAG
>SJYC01147646.1:0-29876 GCA_006408675.1 Madoqua kirkii
TCTGTCTCTTATACACTTCATATCCCTCTGAAAGTTAATAAATAAAAAAATAACATTATGAACTGCAAACTTTATAAATCCAGTATGATTTAATAGACATAAGATCATTATGCTAAAATAGCATTAGATAGCTATTGTACTAAATCAGGTCAACTGTTTAAGAAAAGTAAGTCATCAAAGATTATTCTAATAGCAGGGACTTATTTAGAAATATCATATTTACTTTAAGCTCTGAAAATAAACTAGTATCTATTCAGTTTTCATACTTTAGATTGTTGTACTTACTTTCAGAGGCACATGATGTATAAAAGAGGTGTTTATTGTATTTGTTTAAAAGATATGGTTAGAAATCAGAACAAATCTGAGTTAAAAACCAGCTCCTCCACTTACCCAATGCAAGTTACTAGTTACCATTGAGTCTTAGTATCCTTATCTGAAAAAGATCACCAAATTTGTTTCTTAGAGTTGTTTTTGAAAGCAAAAAAACAAACAAACAAACAAACATATTTTTGGATGTAGAAGACCTATCATGGTACTTAGAATGTAGAGAGAGAGAGAGAGATCATATATGTGTTTGTATTTATTTTACATATGTACTAACTTCGGACTAATTTCTGAATATATTCCCAAGATAAACTGGAATGGATTTACTAAATACTAAATAATAGCGGAGCCCATTTTATGCCAGTAAACCAGGGAATAAGAAGTATTGTCATGCACTGGAGAAAATAAGATTCATTTGCTCTTAGCCACTGTGCCAACACCTTGAGAAAGCTCATGGAGCCTCTTCCTGTCCGCTTGGGTCCCCTGACCTACAAAGACACACCAGGCAAGCATACTCTGGCTCATCTCTCAGCCAGCTCACCCAGACAAAGAGAGGAAGCATCCTACGTTAGTCAGAGTTCTCCAGAGAAACAGAACCAATAGGATGTGTACAAAAAGAGAAGTTTTATTTTAAGGAATTGGCCCACATGACTATGGAAGTTGCAAAGCTGAACTCTGCAGCTGGGCCAGCAAGCTGGAGAGCCAGGGGAAAGCCACGTTGCAGTTCAAGTCAGCGTCTGTCTATTAAGGCCTTGAACTGGCTGGATGAGGCCCACTTACTTTATGGAAGGCAATCTGCTGTACTCAGTATCTACTGAATCAAGTGTTCATCTCATCTCAAAATACAGAAACAGCCTCACAGAAAGAGCTACAAAAATGTTTGACCAAATATCTGGGTACTGCAGCCTTGTCAAGCTGACACATAAAATTAACCATCATCCATTCCATGGCATCATCCTCAACAGCTAAGATTACAAGCTTCAGAGCCAGGTAGAAATGTGTACAAACTTTGAATCTTCAATTTATCAGCTCTGTGAAAATTCTGTGAATTTTCTAATCCTTATCTGTAAAACAGGAACTGAATGCCCACGACAAAGGATTGTTAGAATTACTGTAAGAAAAATGTTAAATCATGATGCAGGTGTTGTGTTTAGAATTATACCCAGCATACATTACACATTCAATAATGAGTAGCATCTTTTCCTGGTGAAGATAAAACAAGAAGTTTGGTTAAAAGGAGATAAGACCTGAAGATCTTCTGGTGATTCTGTCTTACTTGGCTCCTGGACCAATCTCAAATTATAGTTCCTCTAAGTAATGCCTTTTTTGTTGTTGTAAAAATAAAATAAATACAACACTCCATTTCCTATTTTGTAAAATGTACTTCCCACCCAGTCTGTCTTCCTGTACCTTTTTCCTCATGTCTGTCTCCTCTTTGCTATTCTCTTCTACATATTTTTGTTCCAGAGAATTGCTAGGTGTAGGTCACTACATGTCACAGGGATAACAAAGGTAAGGAAAAACTTTTTGCACTTCTCTCCTTGTAAACACCAAAATTAATCATGCTTTCTTCATCAGTAAGGAGGCCAAACAAGTTAACCCTGCACTTGAACTTATTCCCCCCAAATAAAGTGTTGAGGTGGGAATGTTGATGAATGTATTCAAACAGAAATGTAATAATGTAACTTTCAAAAGCGGATCACTCTCTTCATTTCCTTATAATTAGACCCACCAGTATGCACACAAACACAATCACAGTTCACACCAGTGTTACAGAATATCCTAGCAATGGCATGTTTTTACCCAAACGGAAAGTAGCAGTTTCATTTGTGTGCTAATCCTCAAATTAACTTTGCAACAATCCATTCTCTATCCCAACCTACATCATCAGGAAAGTATGCTGCCACTGCTGCTAAGGCGCTTCAGTCGTGTCCAACTCTGTGTGACCCCATAGATGGCAGCCCACCAGGCTCCCCCGTCCCTGGGATTCTCCAGGCAAGAACACTGGAGTGGGTTGCCATTTCCTTCTCCAATGCATGAAAGTGAAAAGTGAAAGTGAAGTCGCTCAGTTATGTCGGACTCTGTGCGACCCCATGGACTGCAGCCCACCAGGCTCCTCCATCCATTGGATTTTCCAGGCAAGAGTGCTGGCGTGGGGTGCCATTGCCTTCTCCGAGGAAAGTATGAGTGACAGTACAAAATGTTTGACCTCAGACTTTTCCCAAGTTTACTATAATTACATGTGAATGTGGACATTGCTCCTAGACCAGATAGTTCAGATGAGAAATTATGATTAGCCTTAATAACCAGGTAGTTTAAAATAACAACAGCTACTGAGCATTTAGTATGTGCCAGATACTTTTCTAGTAATGTGTGTTTAATTTAATTTTCATAACAGCACTCTGAACAAGGAATTATTATTAGATTCATAGCACAGATGGGACAGCTTCCCAGGTGGCAGTAGTGGTAAAGAACTCACCTGCAATGCAGGAGACATAAGGGATGTGGGTTCGATCCCTGGTCAGGAAGATCCCCTGGAGGAGGAAATGGCAACTCACTCCAGTATTCTTGCCTAGAGAATCCCATGGACAGAAGAGCCTGGTGGGCTATGGTCCATGGGGTGCACCACAGATGGGGGTTCCCAGGTAGCTAAGTGGAAAAGAATCCACCTGCCAGTTTCGATCCCTGGGTCGGAAAGATTCCCTGGAGAAGAACATGGCAACCTATTCCAGTATTCTTGCCTGGAAAATCCCACGGATAGTGGGAGCCTGGTGGGCTACAGTCTGTAGGGTCACAAAGAGTTGGACATGACTGAGTGTGCACTCATGCATACCACAGATGAGAAAACTGAAGCTTTTAAAGATAAGGCGCTGGACAAGGTCACAACTGTAGTAGGTGCTAGAAACAGGCTTCAAGTCAGGCATTTAGGTTGCAGCAGTCCAGGCACCAACTTCCCCCCTCTTCAAGGTTAGGACTTGAAGAACCCACTGGCTCATTTTGTAGAAGATGACACTGAGGCTAAGCAAATGCAAAGTTCCCTAAAATACTAGACACATACAAGATGTCTGTCCTACCATCAATGTTTTCTTCTCTAAAGGGAGACAGTAGCCAGGAGAGCAATAGGAAATTGTTCACTTCTGTGGTCCATCTAGTCAAGGCTACGGTTTTTTCAGTGGTCATGTATGGATGTGAGAGTTGGACTGTGAAGAAGGCTGAGCACTGAAGAATTGATGCTTTTGAGCTGTGGTGTTGGAGAAGACTCTTGAGAGTCCCTTGGACTGCAAGGAGATCCAACCAGTCCATTCTGAAGGAGATCAGCCCTGGGATTTCTTTGGAGGGAATGATGCTAAAGCTGAAACTCCAGTACTTTGGCCACCTCATGTGAAGAGTTGACTCATTGGAAAATACTCTGATGCTGGGAGGAGGAGAAGGCGACGACCAAGGATGAGATGGCCGGATGGCATCACGGACTCGATGGACGTGAGTCTGAGTGAACTCTGGGAGACGGTGATGAACAAGGAGGCCCAGCGTGCTGTGATTCATGGGGTCGCAAAGAGTGGGACACGACTGAGCGACTGAACTGAACTGAACTGAACTGAACTGAACTGAACTGAACTGTGGAATGCCAGACCCAGATAGAGAGATTAGAAGCCTATTATGAACATAGCTTTGGGGCTGATGGAGTTAAGAATGTGAAGCATATAGATAAAAAAGACAGAGAACCTTAAAGAGGTGAAGACTAATTTCTCAGTTTCCTTTCTCTGCATTATTCTAGAAAGGATAGATGAAAGCTGGCAAGCTCTGTTTGAGCTTTGGTGTCAAGCCTGAATCCGGATCCCTGGTGTACGAGTATTGTGAAGCAAGACTTAATCAACTATTTCCACTCCATGCTTAGATTAAAACATGGGCCTTTTTTCCCTCCTTCTGGATATATTGTTTTGAACTCTTCCAACACTTAATTGCCACAATGAGAAATAATGAGAAAATTAATAATAAAACGATGCTTTTAAGATTTTCCTGACAAGTTTGAAAAGAAGATCTAGCTGTAGACGCTTAGCAGTGATGAACTATTGAACCCTGAGGAGTGACTGGTTGATCCTTGGGAACGAGTGACAGTCACCGACAGATGATGACTTCCAAGGAAGTCATACGGTGACATTAAGTATTAGCCTTCAGTTCAAATAATTTATTTTATATTTTGGCCAGTTCACTTGGGAAATTTCTGTACCTTACATGTAAGTCAATAAAGCATAGCTCTCAAAAATTTAGAGAAACATATATCAGTTTCATTTGAAAATTGAGAAGATGGGAATTTGACTAACATAACTCCAGGGGGGGTAAAAACAGAAGAAAAAAAAATTGAATCACTTATAATGTTAAAAATCCACTCTTTCCATTTTGTTCCAAGTATCACAATCTGAGGAAGGATAGTTCATTTGTGTTGAGTTATTTATTCATTCGATCCTTAAAATAATTTTAAAGTACTTTCTTTCTCAGTACTATCCCCAGGCATAAGCACAAATCAGAAGAAAATATTAATTAAATTGCATAATAGTCAATACTGTTACAATTTTGCAGCTTAAAATTGTACAAGAAAATGGCTGTTTTAAAAATGCTACCATATTAAAAGTTCCCATCTTATCGAGAATTCTGATTTTTAAAAGGTACTTTGCATTGGGCCCTGATGACCAGAACCTGGTTTAAGTCAAACTGACCCAGGGCTATAATCTTACTTCTTTTGACAGAGAAAAATAAGAGCATGATAATCATGGGGAGCATTTCATCCAGAGCAGCCGAGCTATATTTATTGCCATCCCGGTGGAGGGTCATTCTGCAAACAGTATTGTTTGCTTCTTTGTAGGCCTGACTCCCTGGGGAAGGAGTTCCACTCACTCACATCTGTATCTCTCTCAAAAAGACAAAGTCCTATACAATGTAAAGGCTTAATACCAATGAGAGTAACTATCATTTATTATTAATAAGTACCTACTATGGGTCTGCAATCCTATTTTTCTCCTTTGATCCTCATAACATTTTAGGAGCACATTAGTATCCTCATTGTACAGATGGAGAAACTGAGACCTCAAGAAATTATGCATCTTGATTAATTAACTCTTACAGTGATCAGGCCTATGGTCATTATTAGTAAAACATGAAATGACTTGATCCTGGAGTGGTGTTATATCATAAAAGCTAGAAGCTCATTATTTCACACAATGGATTATCTTATTCCCTGAAACCTTAACATCCATCTGTGATTGTGCATGGCTTCCCAAGTGGCTCAGTGGTAAAGAATCCACCTGCCAATGCAGGATACGGGCATGGCAACCCACTCCAATATTCTTGTCTGGAAAATCCCATGGACAAAGGATCCTGGTGGGCTACAGTCCATGGACTCGAAAAGAATCGTAACATGACTGAGCAACTGAGCACACAAACACACACATGATTTTGCTGAAAGGTGAAAACAGCTCTGGCAAATCAAGCAGGAATCCTGACAGTTAACCTTTCCAATATATATTTGGACAAGTTTGCTAGGAATAGTGAACCACATACTGAACTGAACTGAACTGAACTGTGGAATGCCAGACCCAGATAGAGAGATTAGAAGCCTATTATGAACATAGCTTTGGGGCTGATGGAGTTAAGAATGTGAAGCATATAGATAAAAAAGACAGAGAACCTTAAAGAGGTGAAGACTAATTTCTCAGTTTCCTTTCTCTGCATTATTCTAGAAAGGATAGATGAAAGCTGGCAAGCTCTGTTTGAGCTTTGGTGTCAAGCCTGAATCCGGATCCCTGGTGTACGAGTATTGTGAAGCAAGACTTAATCAACTATTTCCACTCCATGCTTAGATTAAAACATGGGCCTTTTTTCCCTCCTTCTGGATATATTGTTTTGAACTCTTCCAACACTTAATTGCCACAATGAGAAATAATGAGAAAATTAATAATAAAACGATGCTTTTAAGATTTTCCTGACAAGTTTGAAAAGAAGATCTAGCTGTAGACGCTTAGCAGTGATGAACTATTGAACCCTGAGGAGTGACTGGTTGATCCTTGGGAACGAGTGACAGTCACCGACAGATGATGACTTCCAAGGAAGTCATACGGTGACATTAAGTATTAGCCTTCAGTTCAAATAATTTATTTTATATTTTGGCCAGTTCACTTGGGAAATTTCTGTACCTTACATGTAAGTCAATAAAGCATAGCTCTCAAAAATTTAGAGAAACATATATCAGTTTCATTTGAAAATTGAGAAGATGGGAATTTGACTAACATAACTCCAGGGGGGGTAAAAACAGAAGAAAAAAAAATTGAATCACTTATAATGTTAAAAATCCACTCTTTCCATTTTGTTCCAAGTATCACAATCTGAGGAAGGATAGTTCATTTGTGTTGAGTTATTTATTCATTCGATCCTTAAAATAATTTTAAAGTACTTTCTTTCTCAGTACTATCCCCAGGCATAAGCACAAATCAGAAGAAAATATTAATTAAATTGCATAATAGTCAATACTGTTACAATTTTGCAGCTTAAAATTGTACAAGAAAATGGCTGTTTTAAAAATGCTACCATATTAAAAGTTCCCATCTTATCGAGAATTCTGATTTTTAAAGGTACTTTGCATTGGGCCCTGATGACCAGAACCTGGTTTAAGTCAAACTGACCCAGGGCTATAATCTTACTTCTTTTGACAGAGAAAAATAAGAGCATGATAATCATGGGGAGCATTTCATCCAGAGCAGCCGAGCTATATTTATTGCCATCCCGGTGGAGGGTCATTCTGCAAACAGTATTGTTTGCTTCTTTGTAGGCCTGACTCCCTGGGGAAGGAGTTCCACTCACTCACATCTGTATCTCTCTCAAAAAGACAAAGTCCTATACAATGTAAAGGCTTAATACCAATGAGAGTAACTATCATTTATTATTAATAAGTACCTACTATGGGTCTGCAATCCTATTTTTCTCCTTTGATCCTCATAACATTTTAGGAGCACATTAGTATCCTCATTGTACAGATGGAGAAACTGAGACCTCAAGAAATTATGCATCTTGATTAATTAACTCTTACAGTGATCAGGCCTACGGTCATTATTAGTAAAACATGAAATGACTTGATCCTGGAGTGGTGTTATATCATAAAAGCTAGAAGCTCATTATTTCACACAATGGATTATCTTATTCCCTGAAACCTTAACATCCATCTGTGATTGTGCATGGCTTCCCAAGTGGCTCAGTGGTAAAGAATCCACCTGCCAATGCAGGATACGGGCATGGCAACCCACTCCAATATTCTTGTCTGGAAAATCCCATGGACAAAGGATCCTGGTGGGCTACAGTCCATGGACTCGAAAAGAATCGTAACATGACTGAGCAACTGAGCACACAAACACACACATGATTTTGCTGAAAGGTGAAAACAGCTCTGGCAAATCAAGCAGGAATCCTGACAGTTAACCTTTCCAATATATATTTGGACAAGTTTGCTAGGAATAGTGAACCACAGAACTGTGCTTTGAAGAGTCCATCATGATGTAAGTAATGACCTGTCTTCCCACTGCAACCTCTGCAGGTATAGGCCGTCACTGTTCACTGTGTCTAGAAGGGAAATCTCACAGTCGAACAGATTTTTTGAATAGAACAGAACAATAGGCCAGAGAGTACAGTGCTGGGGAGGTACTTCTCACAGAAAACTAGACATGTAGGTCACTGTCAAGCAATGGAATCTGTGGCTACAATATAATTTGGTTGTTTAGCATCCTTAAGCCTCAAACCTCCATGCCTTTCCCTGGAGATTTGTAAAGAGATGGTATATTTCCCCCCACTTTAATAAAATTAAAAAAAAAAAAAACTTAATTTGAGCATAAGAATGGAAGTCAAGTGATTCCGATGAACCGCATGCCATTTGGAAACAATGCCTTTGCCCAGTTTGACATGAAATGCATGACGTGTCACATGTGTTTCGTCTCTAAGGAAAAGTGCAACACTATCCGCCATGTACTTGGGGCCCTTCCTTTCTTCCTTTCCTTTTCAAGCTTTTGTCTTTTTTGTGTCAACCCTCTCACTTTGCAGTGTTAATCTCTAAAGTCACTGGGTGCTTATTGTTGGGTGTTTTTTTCCATTTAAATAAAGCATTATAAAAGGAAAACATGTTAAAAAACTAAGATCATTGATATTCAAGTACACACACAGAGCAAATGAAAAAGAATTTAATCAAGCCATGCTGTTTGCTGCAAAGTGTTAGATTGGCTGACAAGAGATTGTTTTATGATTTTACCTTATGCTTTTTATATATTCTTTTTAAAAGCATCCTTATCTAATTCTAAAGAATGAGCAATTCGACTTTTTTTGGAAAAACATAACTTACACAAATCTGTTCAAAAGGAATAACTATAGTAACATTTAAAGCTTGCTTCCAGAATATACTTTTTAAATAGCTTAAGAATATTTTATTTAATGTCTTATATTTGAATGTATATTTTAATAGCTCAGTTTCTGAAAAAGAAATGTAATATTTAAATCTTCATCAATAGTTGAGAAATTATTCAAAAATACAGTAAGTCCTAAAAGTGCAAAATGAATTGTACCCTTTCCCAACAAATCCTTTCATAGCATTTAGCAATGTATTTTTTAAAAGGGGTGGTATTAATTGTTTGATAGGGTCTCTCTGAATTCTGAGATTCCCATGCTTTTTTCACTTTAATCAAAGTGAAGTTTACCCTCATACAGCACAGACCTCAGGCAACACTCAACTGTTGCATGGAACAGATGTTTTAGAATTCACATAATGACAGATGGACTTCTTTTATGAAAGCTTCCTAGAGTAGGACTTTGGAAAAACTGGTCATACTTGTATTAAACTTTTCATTCAGCAGGACAATATTTGCATTTTTGCATTTATTTCATCTGGCAATCGGAGAAGGCAATGGGACCCCACTCCAGTAATCTTGCGTGGAAAATTCCATGGATGGAGGAGCCTGGTGGGCTGCAGTCCATGGGGTCACACGTCTTCACTTTCACTTTTCACTTTCATACATTGGAGAGGGAAATGGCAATCCACTCCAGTGTTCCTGCCTGGAGAATCTCAGGGATGGGGGAGCCTGGTGGGCTGCCATCTATGCGGTCACACAGAGTTGGACATGACTGACTTAGCAGCAGTAACAGCATCTGGCAATCTCATGTTGATTTTTTAAAAAAAATCAAATTTCTTTTAACTTGATTGTATATTCTATTTTTCTCAAATTACATTCCTAACATTTGGAATGTTGAGTCATCAGGGCTGAATCTTAGAGTTAACATTTCTCTTTTTTTTTGAGCTATCATCTCAGATAATAGTCAAACAAAGAAATAGTGTCAATCAGAATCCATCATAAAACAACGACCTTGGAATAACTGGCACCCCAGCTTCTAAATAAGCCAGAGACAAATGGGTGACCTCTTCTGGGTTAAACCCTGGATGACCCCAGAAGGGTATAATTTGGCACATGTCTCTTGTGTAAAGAAAATAAGATTCACTCTCAGAGTTGAAGACTAATGCCAACTCATTCCCTCACCAACCCTGCAACCTGTGAACCAATCCCTCCCAAGTGTCCTGGCCTGGATTGTTGATGAGATTGTTGAGTTTGAATATTTTTTGTAATCATCTGCTATTGCTAATGTTTACTTAGCCAGTCCCTGGGTATGGGGTATTTTCAGAGGTATGCTGACTCACTCATGTTCTTAAGTACAATTTAGGACATTGCGCCCATAATCTAAATGCCACCTGGGTCTGTGCTTAGGCAAGCTGCATCCCCAGTTTCCATCTTTTATCTTACTGAACCGGAGGAAGGTCAGCACATGGCCTTTACAATAGAAAGGTCTGTGCTCAGTCTTGTTTGAGAATTGGAATTCAAAAACTTCCAAAGTCTACCTAACTTTAATTCCTATTACCCAGTGGACTCAACACATTATTCCCTGATTTTACGTAGTTCCAAGAAGCAAATGCATAACAGTGTGCTCCTGGAACTGTGTGTGTATATAGAAGGAACTATCGCGAAGAGTCGGGCACAGCTGAGCGACTTCACTTTCACTTTTCACTTGCATGCATTGGAGAAGGAAGTGGCAACCCACTCCATTGTTCTTGCCTGGAGAATCCCAGGGACAGGGGAGCCTGGTGGGCTGCCGTCTATGGAGTCGGGAAGAGTCGGACACGACTGAAGCAACTTAGCAGCAGCAACAGTTGCCAAAGGAAATTTGCTTTCTCTAGTCATACAAGAGCTAATTGTTAAAATCTTCATGTATAGTACCAGCGTCCTTACATTTTGCCTTCTATCAGTCTAGCGAGTGGGCTGTAGATTTGTTTCCTGGTTTCTAGAGTTTTTGCCAAAATTTTTTTATAAATATGCATTTAGTCATGTTTGCACAGTATCTGAGGTACAGAAAATCAACTGCAAAGGAGACAGAACCTTGTTTTGTGCTCTCAAGAGTCTTACGTGTGTGTTCTACTTTAGATCTACCACATACATGCTAAAGAGTAAAACATTCTGTACTGGAATATTCATCCATGATGCTACATTTCAGAGACGTTACAGTGAAAGGCTTTCAGCTAAAAGTATTTATGATACATTTTACAGGATGGCATAATATTCTAAATATATATTTATAGATAAACTCATAAAACTTCTAGACTCCAGGCTTCATTAAACTGTTAAAGTATGAAATATATAATCTCAAAATGGCAGAAATCAAATTGCCAAGAGATTCTCTAATTCATTGTTCAGAAGGAAATAGCACTTTCATTATTAAATGCTTACAAACATAAGCCATATATCAATTGTTTCTTATGCATTACAGTATATAAACCAAAATAAATTCCTTTGAAAACTATTACATTTATTTGTCAATCAAAGATTATTTAGATTTTGGCCTAGAAATTACAAAATATAAAACAAACTTAGATGTAAGTGGGAAATTTAAAAAATCTTCAATAACTGACTGTGTTTAATTCTTCTTTTTTATTGAAAGTATTTGGGGTTGAATAAAAGAAACTGAAAACTCACTTAGATATCCTCCAAGTATTAAAAATAACTGTTAGTCACTGAGTTCAGTTCAGTCGCTCACTCTTGTCTGACACTTTGCAACCCCATGGACTGCAGCCGCCTTCCCTGTCCTTCACCAACTTCTGGAGCTTGCTCAAACTTATGTCCATCAAGTTGGTGATGCCATCCAATCATCTCATCCTCTGTCTTCCCCTTCTCCTCCTGCCTTCAATCTTTCTCAGCATCAGGGTCTTTTCTGATGAGTCGGTTCTTTGCATCAGATGGCCAAAGTTTTGGAGCTTCAGCTTCAGCATCAGTCCTTCCAATGAATATTCAGGACTGATTTCCTTTAGGAATGACTGGTTGGATCTCCTTGCAATCTCCAAGGGATTCTCAAGAGTCTTCTCCAACACAGTTCAAAAGCATCAATTCTTCAGCACTCAGCTTTCTTCATAGTTCAACTCTCACATCCATACCTCACTGCTAGAAAAAGCATAGCTTTGACTATACAGATCTCTGTTGGCAAAATTATATATTTGCTTTGTAATATGCTGTTTAGGTTTGCCATAGCTTTTCTTCTAAGGAGCAAGCGTCTTTTAATTTAATGGCTGCCGTCACCATCTGCAGTGATTTTGGAGCCCCCAAAAATAAAGTCTTCCACTACTTCCAGTTTTCCCCCATCTATTTCCCAAGTAGTGATAGGACCACATACCAAGATGTGTATAAGAGACAGGTGGAGGGTCATTCTGCAAACAGTATTGTTTGCTTCTTTGTAGGCCTGACTCCCTGTAAAGTCTTCCACTACTTCCAGTTTTCCCCCATCTATTTCCCAAGTAGTGATAGGACCACATACCATGATCTTGGTTTCTGAATGTTGAATCTTAAGCCAGCTTTCACTCTTCTCTTTCACTTTCATCAAGAGGCTCTTTAGTTCCTCTTCACTTTCTGCCATAAGGGTGGTGTCATTTGTATATCTGAGGTTATTGATATTTCTCCCGGCAGTCTTGCTTCCAGCTTGTGCTTCATTCAGTGCAGCATTTCTCATGACATACTCTGCATCTAAGTTAAATAAGCAGGGTGACAACATATAGCCTTGACGTACTCCTTTCCCAATTTGGAAACAGTCCATTGTTCCATGTCCAGTTCTAACTGTTGCTTTGACCTGCATACAGGTGTCTCAAAAGGCAGGTAAGGTCACATGGTATTCCCAACTCTTTAAGTCTGTTGTGATATACACAGTAAAAGGGCTTAGGGTAGTCAATGAAGCAGAAGTAGATGTTTTTCTGGAATTATCTTGTTTTTTCTATGATCCAACAGATGTTGGCAATTTGATCTCTGGTTCCTCTACTTTTTCTAAATAGTTTGAACATTTTTGGCATTGCCTTTCTTTGGGTTTGGAATGAAAACTGACCTTTTCCAGTCCTGTGGCCACTGCTACATTTTCCAAATTTGCTGGCATTCTGAGTGCAGCACTTTAAATGCATCATATTTTAGGATTTGAAATAGCTCAACTGGAATTCCATCACCTCCACGAGCTTTTTCATAGTGATGCTTCCTAAGGCTCACTTGATTTCACACTCCAGGATGTCTGTCTCTAGGTAAATAATCATACCATCATGGTAATATGGTTCATTAAGATCTTTATTGTATAGTTCTTCTGTGTATTCTTGATACCTCTTCTTAATATTGTCTGTTTCTGGTTAGATTCATACCATTCTGTCCTTAATTATGCCCATCTCTGCATGAAATGTTCCCTTGGCATCTCTAATTTTCTTGAAGAGATCACTAGTCTTTCACTCAATCATGTCCAACTTTTAGAGATTCCATGGACTGTAGACACCAGGTTTCTCTGTCCATGGAATTCTCCAGGCAAGAATACTGGAGTGGGTAGCCATTCCCTGCTCCAGGGGACTTTCCTGACCCAAGGATAAAACCCAGCTCTCCTACACTGCAAGCAGATTCTTTACAATCTGAACCACCAAGGAAGGTGAATATCACCATACTGTCTGGGACAATTTACTGTCATTTGGGGTTGACTTGACAGAGTAGTTTACACAACAACTCAAAAATAAAATGCAAAGCAATATTTAAGTGTCTGAAATTATCATTGTCTCCATATGTGAAAACAATAAAGCTTCCTCAGTCTTTAACTTTTCCAGATTGCAGATGTCACTTGCCATGGAAACTTTGGCCAAAGGATGGGAGATTACAAAACAATATAGTGGATGAGTCATGAGAAACGGAGCAAAGAGCTTATCATCCTTTTCTGGAATATTCTTTTACTGTGAAAGCAGAGAAAGGAAATCTATACATTGAAAAGCCTTAGTCGGCAAAGAAAGGAATATATGTTAGGTTCCATTTTCCAGACAAGATCGCTTTGTGTAACTATAGAATCCAGTATCACAGACACAGATATCTCTGAGTTAATGTGAAAGCAAGCCCTGCCATGCTAAGTAGTACAATGCCCTCCTTTTCAGAATTACTTTATAAGACAGAGTGAAGACAGGTCGTTTCTCCTTCCTGTGACTGATACCCAGTCTGAATTACTTTGGAAGGACTGTGAAGCAATGTTAATAATAATTCAAATTTCAACAAATATCCCCTGTCTTACAGAATGATTGCTTCTGTTTTATAGCATTTAATCCCAGAAACCCCATGGGATAGTTTGGGTAGGTGTTGCTGTCATCCCTAAAAAAAAGAACTGGAAGTTTGAAGGGCTAAGTGATTTACCCAAGGTCACATGCCACAGCCATCACTCAGGACTCTGTTCCTGGATCTAAGCCTTCTAAACTTCTGATGAGCTTCTGCATAAAGGATAAATTCCCTCCCTCATATATACAACCCAACTTTAGAAAGTTTCTAAAAAATATATTTGTAATATATAAATTATACTAGAAAAGTCTTGTATTTTTAAGTTATTTTCCTCTCAAAAAGCTTATCAATCTTTTATGATACCCCCAAGAATTATTGTCAAGGTTGTTCTCAAGTGAGCAATTTATGGAGGGGTGTATTAACAAAGTCCATGGGTTTTTCCAGGCAATAGTACTGGAGTGGGTTGCCATTTCCTTCTCCAGGGGATCTTCCCAACCCAGGAATTGAACCTGGGTCTCCCGCATTATAGATAGACGCTTTACTCTCTGAGCCACCAGGGAAGTCCATATTAACAAAACAAAATGAACCTTATGCCTTCTGTCTGTTTTCATTCAAACATTCAAGAATAAGAGTGATATAAATCCCCGTATGGAAATAATGAGAGCAGATGCTGCAAATCTGCTCTGTCCAAAACAGTATCCATTAACCTTATGTGGTTATTAAAACAAATTAATTTTAATAAGTTAAAAGACATAAAAATAGCAGTCCCTCCATCACACTAACTATATTTCAAGGATTTTGTAGCCACAAGGGGCTAGTGGCTACTGTTTTGCACACCACAAATATAGAACATTTCTCTCATTGCAAAAAGTCCGGTGGGACAGTGTTGGTCTAAATTCTAGCTATGATGAGTATCAGCCTACTCAAGCAACTCTAACTCAGTGATGCTGTCCTGTAAACTGAATAACATCAAAAAGGTGTGTGTGTGTATAAAATGAACCATTCTATTCTCCCAAACAACACTGGGAAAACCAGCAAGTCAGAAATAGATATGGGCTTTTTATGTGGCTTCCCTTTATGTGGGAAGAGACTAAAATCTTTCTCTTGCTATCAGTCAGTTCAGTTCAGTCACTAAGTCATGTCTGACTTTTTGTGACCCCATGGACTGCAGAATACTAAGCCTCTCTGTCCATCCCAACTCCCGAAGTTTACTCAAACTCATGTCCATTGAGACGGTGATGCCATCCAACCATCTAATCCTCTGTCGTCCCCTTCTCCTCCCACCTTCAACCTTTCCCAGCACCAGGGTTTTTTCAGATGAGTCAGTTTTTCACATCAGATGGCCAAAGTATTGGAGTTTCAGCTTTAGTATCAGTCTTTCCAATGAATATATAGGACTGTTTTCTTTTAGGAAAGACTGGTTGGATCTCCTTGCAGTCCAAGGGATTCTCAAGAGTCTTCTCCAACACCACACTTCAAAAGCATCAATTCTTTGGCGCTCAGCTTTCTTTATAGTCCAACTCTCACATCCATACATGACTACTGGAAGAACCATAGCCTTGACTAGACAGACCTTTGTTGGCAAAGCAATGTCTCTGCTTTTTAATATGCTGCCTAGGTTGGTCACAGCTTCTCTTCCAAGGAGCAAGCATCTTTTAATTTCATGGCTGTAGCTACCATCTGCAGTGACTTTGGAGCGCCCAGAAATAAAATCGGTTTTCCCACCTATTTGCCATGAAGTGATGGGCCCAGATGCCATGATCTTAGTTTTCTGAATGTTGAGTTTTAAGCCAATATTTTCACTCTCCTCTTTCACTTTCATCAACAGGCTCTTTAGTTCTTCTTTGCTTTCTGCCGTAAGGGTGGTGTCATCTGCATATCTGAGGTTATTGATATTTCTCCTAGCAATCTTGATTATTCCAGCTTGTGCTTCATCCAGCCCAGTGTTTCTCATGATGCACTGTGCACATAAGTTAAATAAGCAGGATGATAATATAAAACTTTGGCACACTCCTTTCCTGATTTAGAATCAATCTGTTGTTGCATGTTGTTCCAGTTCTAACTGTTGCTTCCTGACCTGCATACAGATTTCTCAGGAAGCAGGTCAGGAGGTCTAGTATTCCCATCTCTTTCAGAATTTTCCACAGTTCATTGTGTTCCACACAGTCAAAGGCTTTGGCATAGTCAATAAAGCAGAAGTAGATGTTTTTCTGGAACTCTCTTGCTTTTTTAATGAGCCAACGGATGTTGGCAATGTTGGTTCCTCTGCCTTTTCTAAATCCAGCTTGAACATCTGTTAATAGCAGTCAACCTTTAAGACCATTTCAGTGATACATTGTATATGCGTGTGTACACACACACACATTTTTACATTAACTGCTTGTATGATAGAATATCCTGATGCTGAACAGAGAATCTCCAGTTTCCGAGGTTTTATGGAGAGAGGAAACGAATAAGAGGGTTTCGCCTTCGGAGATGGTTTGTTTGGCCCATGCACCAGGGAGAAAGATCCTTCTCATGAGAAAGGCTCAGGAAAAAAGCCAGTGTAGTACAAGGAGCATCCAGGGAATATGCTCCATCAGCTCTACCTGGGTTTCTCTCTAAGGAACCAAATGGTTGCCTTGGCTGGAAGAGTGAAAATAGGCAGAAAGATGAAAAACTCCATAGAAAACACTGAATCCTGTTGTTACTGAACTGTCTGTCACAGATGGCCAGGCATTCCTGAACTTTTAAAGTAGGTGAATCTGAAGAGGCAGTAGTTTGGGGAACAGGAAAGCGTTCAGGCCAGAATGTTCCATCTGCCACTTTGTATCTCCCTGGCTTTGGCCACATTTAACCTCTCTGAGCCTCAGTTTCAAATCTTATTTGTTCTACTGAAGGCTAACCTCGTAAGAAAAAAACACAGTATAACAGAAGGGAAGGAATACAAAGAGCTCACACAATTAGATAACCATCTTACCATTCCATGAATGTGATGACCAGCATAGGCACAGTCTCAGAAGACTTTGTGGTGGAGGAAGTGGTATCTGGGCTAAGTTATTAAGGACAAACAGTGGTTGAAGGAGGAATAGGTAACTCATGGAGGAAAGGCGGTGAGCACAGAGTGAACAAACATATATACAAAAAGAAAAAAATCCTTCTCTGGTATGAAAAAAGAGAACCATTTATAAAGTAGGAAAACACTTCATGCCTGAACATGTGAAGAATTAAAGAAACTGGGGGAAAAAATTATTTAAAAAGGAAAGAACAAAAAGGAAGAACTGGCAATCCCAAATAAATTCCTTTGACACAGAGAAAAGCCTTTTCTTTCTTTACATTCTGCTTCCGCTTTTGTGATTTATTTGCAGCTACACAAGGCCACTTAGCAGCTGTGTTCACAGAAACTCCTTGTTTCTGGTGGGACAGGTTGCACCAGTGAATTTCTGATAACAGACAAAACTAGGCAGGCACACTCTTTCAGATCCCAGTAGCAGCAGCCCCTTCCCCCCTACACACACACAGACAGCTTCTCACTGCCTTGCCTGTGTGATCCCATTACACCTGCACTGTGAATCCCTCTCCCATTGCTCTCAAAATACAAACACATGAAAAGATGCTCCACATCACTCATTATCAGAGAAATGCAAATTAAGACCACAATGAGGTACCATTTCACACCAGTCAGAATGGCTGCGATCCAAAAGTCCACAAGCAATGAATGCTGGAGAGGATGTGGAGAAAAGGGAACCCTCTTACACTGTTGGTAGGAGTGCAAACTAGTCCAGCCACTATGGAGAACAGTGTGGAGATTCCTTAACAAACTACAAATAAAACTTCCTTATGACCCAGCAATCCCACTGCTGGGCATACACACCGAGGAAACCAGAATTGAAAGAGACACGTGTACCCCAATGTTCATTGCAGCACTGTTTATAATAGCCAGGACATGGAAACAACCTAGATGTCCATCAGCAGACAAATGGATAAGAAAGCTGTGGTACATATACACAATGGAGTATTACTCAGCCATTAGAAAGAATACATTTGAATCAGTTCTAATGAGGTGGATGAGACTGGAGCCAATTATACAGAGAGAAGTAAGCCAGAAAGAAAAACATCAATACAGTATACTAACACATATATATGGAATTTAGAAAGATGGTAATGTTAACCCTGTATGCAAGACAGCAAAAGAGACATAGATGCAAAGAACAGACAGACTTTTGGACTCTGTGGGAGAGAGGATGGGATGATTTGGGAGAATGGCATTGAAACATGTACACTATCAAGTAAGAAATGAATCGCTAGTCTAGGTTCGATACAGGATACAGGATGCTTGGGGTTGGTGCACTGGGATGACCCAGAGAGATGATATGGGGAGGGTGGTGGGAGAGGGGTTCAGGGTTGGGAACTCATGTACACCTGTGGTGGATTCATGTCAATGTATGGCAAAACCAGTACATTATTGTAAAGCAAAAAAATAAAATTTAAACTAAAAAAAAAGAATTGTCAGTAGAATATAAAACTAGTGAGTGAAAATTTGATGAGGAATGGGATAATAATGTGATCTCAGAGACTCTCCCTGTAAAATACTTATTAATTACAAAGCTAAAATCTTAACTTTATAGTAAAGAAATTTGATAGATACCATCTTAACCCAGTGATGAAAGTTAACATTACTAGAAAAAGGTACAAATCAACATTATGTTTTTTGTGGCATTCCTGCCAAAAGTGAATAACCTAATATTGAAGAAACATGAGTAAAATAAAATTGATAGTAATTCTAAAAATAAAAATCAAAAAAAATGAAGGCTGAACAATGTTTGACCCCTCTCTCTTATGGCCAGTGCAGATTATTGAGCAAGAAGCTTTTCTTGGATTCCTTTAGATTTCAATGATAATCAGAATTTACACCCTTGCTATTCACCTCCTTCAGACTCCAGATGTCTCATGAGGCTTCATGAGTTTTCGGTGTCTAGACATGTATTATTTGGAACCACAGGATTCCTGGGTAATGTTCAGAGACTAGCAACTCACTGATTGACCCCTAAAGAGACTCCATGTGAGTCATTGACCCATTTCCCACAGGAAATGTTTTTCTGGAAGCAAAGAATGACAAAGAGCTGTCCCACTTGGTGATCTCAATTTATTTTTTTATTAACAATAACAACAAACCAAACCAAACAAAACAAAACTGAAAAACACTAACTCATTTCTGACACTATTCGCTATTGATTATTTGTGACACTTAAACAATCACCTTTAAACTGAGACTTCCTGAGGATGTTAAATTAAAAGGAAGATATTCATATTCTTTCTAGGATTGCTGGTGGAGAGAGATGGTCTGTATTCATCCTCAGAGCTCTCTTTACTCTCCTCCCTGCCACTTCTGCCATCCAGAAGCAGGAGAGACAGATCAGATCACATTTACCTTTGGGGAAGGGACTTGGCAAAATGTCAGTAGACTTGTCTGCAGGCCAAATCCAGTCCATCCCTTGTTTTTTGCAGGAGTTTTTGTTTTGTTTTGTTTTAAATTGTTATAGGACTCTAGCTGCTTTACAATGCTGTGTTAGTTACTACTGTAAAGCAAAGTGAATCATCATACTTACCCATGTATCCCCTCTTTTTTGGATTTCCTTCCTGTTTAGGACACCACAGGGCATTGAATAGTTCCCTGTGCTACACAGTACATTCTCCTTAGTTGCATATTTTATATACAGTATCAATAGTGTGTATGTGCTAATCCCAATCTCACATCCCACCCACCCCTCCTTTCACCCTTGGTATCCATACATTTAATTCTCTAGGTCTGTGTCTCTATTTCTGCTTTGGAAATAGAATTGTCTCTACCAACTATTTTTTTACATCAGATTACAAACATATGCATTGATATACAGGATTTGTTTTTCTCTTTCTGACTTATTTCCCTCTATGTGACAGTCTCCAGGTCTGTCCACATCTCTACAGATGACTCAGTCTCATCCCTTCTGTGGCTGAGGAATGTTCCATCTTATATATGCACCGCGCCTTCTTTGCCCATTCCCCTGTTGTTTAAGCTTGTTTCCATATCCTGGCTATTGTACGCAGTGCTGCAGTGGACGTGGTAGTTGGTGCATGTGTCTTCCTGAATTATGGTTTTCTCTGGGGGTCTGTCCAGCAGTGGGATTTCTGGGTCACATAGTAATTCAATTTTTAGATTTTTAAGGAACTTCCACATTGTTCTCCACACTGGTTGTATCAGTTTACATTCCTACCAACAGGGCAGCAGGGTTCCTTTTTCTCCACACCCTCTCTAGCATTAATTGTTTGCAGATTTTGTAATGACGGCCATTCTGATCAATGTGAGGTGATATCTCATTGTAGTTTTGATTTATATTTTCTGTCACTTTTTTTAATGTAAATACATCATCCCTTGGTGTTTACTAGGAATTGGTTCCACAATGCCCTGAAAGATACCAAAATCCATGAATGCTCAAGTGCCTTATATAAAATGGAAGGATACAGGCATTCCTCATTTTGGTGTGCTTCTCTTATTGCACTTTGAAGATATTACATTTTCTACAAATTGAAGGTTTGTGGCAACCTTGCATCAAGCAAGTCTGTCTGCACCATTTTCCCCACAACTTTGTTCACTGCATGTCTTTCCATCACATTTTGACTTCATTCATTTGTCCGATCTCTCAGTTATGTCTGACTCTGTGACCCCATGAACTGCAGCACACTAGGCTTCTCTGTCCTTCACTATCTCCCAGAGTTAGCTCAAACTCAGGTCCATTGAATTAGTGATACCCTTCAGCCACCTCATCCTCTGTCATTCCCTTCTCTTGCCTTCAATCTTTCCCAGGGTCAGGATCTTTTCCAGTGATTCAGTTCTTACCATCAGGTGACCAAAGTATTGGAGCTTCAGCTTCAGCACCAGTCTTTCTAATGAATATTCAGGGTTGATTTCCTTTAGGATTGACTGGTTTGCTCTCCTTGCAGTCCAAGAGACTAAGAGTCTTTGCCAGCACCATAGTTCAAAAACACTATCAATTCTTTGGTGCAACACCATCTTTATGGTCCATCTCTCACATCCATACATGGACTAGGGAGAAAAAACACAGCTTTGACTATACAGACCTTTATCAGGAAAGTGCTTTTTCATACGTTGCCTAGGTTTGTCACAAGGTTTTCTTCCAAGGAGAAAACGTCTTAATTTTATGGCTGTAGTTACTGTCCACAGTGATTTTGGAGCCCAAGAAAATAAAGTCTCTCACTGTTTCCATTGTTTCCCCATCTACTTGCCATGAAATGATGAGACAAGATGCCATGATCTTAGTTTTCTTGAAGTTGAGTTTTAAGCCAGCTTTTTCACTCTCCTCTTTCACTTTCATCAACAGGCTCTTTAGTTCCTCTTCACTGTCTGCCATAAGGGTGGTATCATCTGGTAGTATCGTAGGGTGGTATCTAAGGTTATTGATATTTCTCCCAGCAATCTTGATCCCAGCTTGTGCTTCATCCAGCCCAGCTTTTTGCATGATGCACTCTACATGTAAGTTAAATAAGCAGGGTGACAGTATACTGCCTTGACATACTCCTTTCTCAATTTTGAACCAGTCCATTTTTCCATGTCTGATTGTCACTGTTGCTTCTTGACCTGTTTACAGGTTTCTCAGAAGGCAAGTAAGGTGGCATCATATTCCCATCTCTTTAAGAATTTTCCACAGTTTGTTGTAATCCACATAGTCAAAGGTTTTAGCATAGCCAATGAAACAGAAGTTAGATGTTTTTATGGAATTCCTTTGCATTTTCTATGATCCAACAAATGTTGGCAATTTTATCTCTGGCTCCTCTGTCTTTTCTAAATCCAACTTGTATATGTCAAAGCCTAGCTTGAAGGATTTTGAGCATTATCTTGCTAGGATATGAAATCATTGCAATTATACATTAGTTTAAACATTCTTTGGCATTGCCCTTCTTTGGGATTG
Organism: Madoqua kirkii; assembly: GCA_006408675.1. NCBI lineage: Eukaryota > Metazoa > Chordata > Mammalia > Artiodactyla > Bovidae > Madoqua > Madoqua kirkii. Next base: position 21,887 of record SJYC01147646.1, read on the forward strand.
GAATGAAAACTGACCTTTTCCAGTCACGTGGCCACTGCTGAATTTTCCAAATTTCCTGACATATTGAGTGCAGCATTTTAACAGTATCATAATTTAAGATTTGAAATAATTCAACTGGAATTCAATCTTCTCCACTAGCTTTGTGCATAGTGATGCTTCCTAAGCTCACTTGACTTCACACTCCGGATGTTTGGCTCTAGGTGAGTGATCACACCAATGTGGTTATCCAGGTCATTAAGATCTTGTTTTTTTACAGTTCTTCTATGTATTCCTGCCACCTCTTTTTGATATCTTCTGCCTCTGGTCCACACCATTTCTGTCCTAATTGTGCCCATCTTTGCATGAAATGTTCCCTTTGTATCTCTAATTTTCTCAGTTTTGTGTAACTTAAACTATGAGCCATGCTGGGAATGGCCACCCAAGACAGACAGCTCGTGGTGGAAAGTTCTGACAAAACATGGTCCACTGGAGAAGGGAATCGTAAAACATTTCAGCATTTGTGCCTTGAGAATCCCATGAACAGTATGAAAAAGCAAGAAGATATGACACTGAGAGATGAACCTCCCAGGTCAATAGGTATTCAATATGCTACCGGAGAAGAGTGAGGAAATAACTCCAGAAGGAATAAAGAGACTGAGCCATAGCGGAAATATCAGCCAATGGTGGATGTATCTGGTGGTGAAAGTAAAGTCTAACGCTGTAAAGAACATTATTCCATAGGAACCTGGAATGTTAGGTCTATGAATCACAATAAACTGGACATGGCCAAGAGGAGATGGCAAGAGTGAACATCGACATTTTAGAAATCAGTGAGCTAAACTGGACAGGAATGGGTAAATTTAACTCAGATGACCATTTTGTTTTCTACTGTGGGCAAGAATCCCTTAGAAGAAATGGAGTAGCTCTCATAATCAACAAAAGAATCTGAAATGCAGTACTTGGATGCAATCTCAAAAACAACAGAATGATCTTGGTTCATTTTCAAGGCAAACCATTCAGTATCACAGTAATCAGTCTATGCCTCAATCACTAATGATGAATACACTGAAGTTGAATGGTTCTATGAAGACCTACAAGACTTTCTAGAACTAACACCAAAAAAAAGGGGGGGAGGGTTTCCTTTTCATTATCTGGGAGTGGAATGCAAAAGTAGAAAGTCAAGAGATACCTAGAATAACAGGCAAGCTTCGCCTTGGAATACAAAATGAGGCAGGGCAAAGGCTAGCAGAGTTTTGCCAAGAGAATGCATTGGTCATAGCAAATACACTTTCCAACAACACAAGAGACTACTCTACACATGGGCATCACCAGATGGTCAATACTGAAATCAGATTGATTATATTCTTTGTAGCCAAAGATGTAAAGAAGCTATATACAGTCAGCAAAAACAAGACCAGGAGCTGATTGTGGCTCAGATCATGAACTCCTTATTATCAAATTCAGATTTAAATTGAAGAAAGTAGGGAAAACCACTAGGCCACTCAGATATGACCTAAATCATATCCCTTATCACTGTACAATGGAAGTGACCAATAGATTCAATGGATTAGATCTGGCAGACAGAATGCCAGAAGAACTGTGGATGAAGGTTTGTAACACTGTACAGGAGGTGGTGATCAAAACCATCCCCAAGAAAAAGAAACGCAAAAAGGCAAAATGGCTGTCTGGGGAGGCCTTACAAATACCTGAAAAAAGAAGAGATGTGAAAGCAAAGGAGAAAAGTAAAGTCATGCATGTCTGAGTGCATAATTCCAGAGAATAGCAAGGAAAGATAAGAAAGCCTTCTTAAGTGAACATTTTGATTATTCTCAAAATATTACTCTTATATTTGCATGTCCTCCCAAATACTTTAAATCATCTCCACCTATAATAATATCTAATATGATGTAATTTCTATATAAATAGTTGCAAATACAATGTAAATAATATGGTAAACAATTGCTTCTTTTTGCATGATGCACTCTACATGTAAGTTAAATAAGCAGGGTGACAGTATACCGCCTTGACATACTCCTTTCTCAATTTTGAACCAGTCCATTTTTCCATGTCTGATTGTCACTGTTGCTTCTTGACCTGTTTACAGGTTTCTCAGAAGGCAAGTAAGGTGGCATCATATTCCCATCTCTTTAAGAATTTTCCACAGTTTGTTGTAATCCACATAGTCAAAGGTTTTAGCATAGCCAATGAAACAGAAGTTAGATGTTTTTATGGAATTCCTTTGCATTTTCTATGATCCAACAAATGTTGGCAATTTTATCTCTGGCTCCTCTGTCTTTTCTAAATCCAACTTGTATATGTCAAAGGCTAGCTTGAAGGATTTTGAGCATTATCTTGCTAGGATATGAAATCATTGCAATTATACATTAGTTTAAACATTCTTTGGCATTGCCCTTCTTTGGGATTGGAATGAAAACTGACCTTTTCCAGTCACGTGGCCACTGCTGAATTTTCCAAATTTCCTGACATATTGAGTGCAGCATTTTAACAGTATCATAATTTAAGATTTGAAATAATTCAACTGGAATTCAATCTTCTCCACTAGCTTTGTGCATAGTGATGCTTCCTAAGCTCACTTGACTTCACACTCTGGATGTTTGGCTCTAGGTGAGTGATCACACCAATGTGGTTATCCAGGTCATTAAGATCTTGTTTTTTTACAGTTCTTCTATGTATTCCTGCCACCTCTTTTTGATATCTTCTGCCTCTGGTCCACACCATTTCTGTCCTTAATTGTGCCTTTTCCAGTCACGTGGCCACTGCTGAATTTTCCAAATTTCCTGACATATTGAGTGCAGCATTTTAACAGTATCATAATTTAAGATTTGAAATAATTCAACTGGAATTCAATCTTCTCCACTAGCTTTGTGCATAGTGATGCTTCCTAAGCTCACTTGACTTCACACTCCGGATGTTTGGCTCTAGGTGAGTGATCACACCAATGTGGTTATCCAGGTCATTAAGATCTTGTTTTTTTACAGTTCTTCTATGTATTCCTGCCACCTCTTTTTGATATCTTCTGCCTCTGGTCCACACCATTTCTGTCCTAATTGTGCCCATCTTTGCATGAAATGTTCCCTTTGTATCTCTAATTTTCTCAGTTTTGTGTAACTTAAACTATGAGCCATGCTGGGAATGGCCACCCAAGACAGACAGCTCGTGGTGGAAAGTTCTGACAAAACATGGTCCACTGGAGAAGGGAATCGTAAAACATTTCAGCATTTGTGCCTTGAGAATCCCATGAACAGTATGAAAAAGCAAGAAGATATGACACTGAGAGATGAACCTCCCAGGTCAATAGGTATTCAATATGCTACCGGAGAAGAGTGAGGAAATAACTCCAGAAGGAATAAAGAGACTGAGCCATAGCGGAAATATCAGCCAATGGTGGATGTATCTGGTGGTGAAAGTAAAGTCTAACGCTGTAAAGAACATTATTCCATAGGAACCTGGAATGTTAGGTCTATGAATCACAATAAACTGGACATGGCCAAGAGGAAATGGCAAGAGTGAACATCGACATTTTAGAAATCAGTGAGCTAAACTGGACAGGAATGGGTAAATTTAACTCAGATGACCATTTTATTTTCTACTGTGGGCAAGAATCCCTTAGAAGAAATGGAGTAGCTCTCATAATCAACAAAAGAATCTGAAATGCAGTACTTGGATGCAATCTCAAAAACAACAGAATGATCTTGGTTCATTTTCAAGGCAAACCATTCAGTATCACAGTAATCAGTCTATGCCTCAATCACTAATGATGAATACACTGAAGTTGAATGGTTCTATGAAGACCTACAAGACTTTCTAGAACTAACACCAAAAAAAAGGGGGGGAGGGTTTCCTTTTCATTATCTGGGAGTGGAATGCAAAAGTAGAAAGTCAAGAGATACCTAGAATAACAGGCAAGCTTCGCCTTGGAATACAAAATGAGGCAGGGCAAAGGCTAGCAGAGTTTTGCCAAGAGAATGCATTGGTCATAGCAAATACACTTTCCAACAACACAAGAGACTACTCTACACATGGGCATCACCAGATGGTCAATACTGAAATCAGATTGATTATATTCTTTGTAGCCAAAGATGTAAAGAAGCTATATACAGTCAGCAAAAACAAGACCAGGAGCTGATTGTGGCTCAGATCATGAACTCCTTATTATCAAATTCAGATTTAAATTGAAGAAAGTAGGGAAAACCACTAGGCCATTCAGATATGACCTAAATCATATCCCTTATCACTGTACAATGGAAGTGACCAATAGATTCAATGGATTAGATCTGGCAGACAGAATGCCAGAAGAACTGTGGATGAAGGTTTGTAACACTGTACAGGAGGTGGTGATCAAAACCATCCCCAAGAAAAAGAAACGCAAAAAGGCAAAATGGCTGTCTGGGGAGGCCTTACAAATACCTGAAAAAAGAAGAGATGTGAAAGCAAAGGAGAAAAGTAAAGTCATGCATGTCTGAGTGCATAATTCCAGAGAATAGCAAGGAAAGATAAGAAAGCCTTCTTAAGTGAACATTTTGATTATTCTCAAAATATTACTCTTATATTTGCATGTCCTCCCAAATACTTTAAATCATCTCCACCTATAATAATATCTAATATGATGTAATTTCTATATAAATAGTTGCAAATACAATGTAAATAATATGGTAAACAATTGCTGCTGCTGCTCCTGCTGCTGAGTCACTTCAGTTGTGTCCGACTCTGTGTGACCCCATAGATGGCAGCCCACCAGGCTCCCCCGTCCCTGGGATTCTCCAGGCAAGAACACTGGAGTGGGTTGCCATTTCCTTCTCCAATGCATGAAAGCGAAAAATGAAAGAGAAGTCGCTCAGTCATGTCCAACTCTTTGCAACCCCTTGGACTGCAGCCCACCAGGCTCTTCCGGCCATGGGATTTTCCAAGCAAGAGTACTGGAGTGGGGTGACATTGCCTTCTCTGAAATAATTGCTAGTGTGAAGCAAATTCAATGTTTGTCTTTGGAACTTTCTGAATTTTTCTTCTAATATTTTTGGTATACAGTTGGTTGAATCTACAGATGCAGAGCCCAGAGATGTAGAGGGCAAGGTATAAAGTTTAACTGCAACACAGCCATACTCACTGGCAAACCACCACCATCAAGATAAAGCAGAGGCATGCATGGGAAACAACGTGCTCAGTATCTGCCACATTTGAGTTCATCTGACAAATATTCGTGAAGCACTTCCAGGGTGGGAGGCCCTGAGGGTTACAACAGGGAACAGAACCCATAGAGTGGATGCGTCACAAAGCTCACAATTTTCTGAGGCTTTATCGTCCAACTTTTTTTCCTTCTATGTTTATTAAAGGATACAGACAAGTATTATGACTCAGGAATAGGCATGGAAAAGGGTACCAACTGGAGTTATCAAATTAAATATAGGATGCCCAGTTAAATTCAACAAATATGTACTAAGCTGAAATAGCTACTATGAATGAAGCCAAGGGCTGTAATATGATTCTCTTTTCTCATCAGGCATCAAGAGAGAGCCAAAATTCAATACGTTTAGGATGTCTTTACCCCATTATCAAGGAGACAGAGGGTAGTGATAGAGAGGTGATTGATGGATTGTAGGGCTTCCCTGATAGCTCAGTTGGTAAAGAATCTGCCTGCAATGCAGGAGAGTCTGATTCAATTCCTGGGTCAGGAAGATTCTCTGGAGAAGGGATAAGCTACCAGCTCCAGTATTCTTGGGCCTCCCTGTGGCTTAGCTGGTAAAGAATCTTCCTGCAATGCGGGAGACCTGGGTTTGATCCACAAGGACAGGCCAGTAGATGTATGTGTCAAGCTATCTTTAAAATGATGCTAACAAATATTCCATTTTAAAAAGTACTAGTAAAAAGAAGAAATGTTTAAAAAAGAAGAAGAGGAAGAGAGAACTTTTTCCTCCTTTCTGGTAGGAGGGAGAAAAGAGAAACTTGTACACAGTGCATAGAGAAAAAAGCCCAGTTGAATAATTCATGAGTGTTGAGAAATGTGAAGAGTGCTCATGTGTGCAAGTACATGCTTCATACTGAAAATACTTGCCTTAACAAATCTGGGATCTTAGTCTTGTGATAACAAGAAAAAAAAGAACAGAGGGGAGAAAATCTCTTGGTGGCTGAACTTGTCACATATGTTTAAAACCGAGACCCCGAGTGTTCAGATGGGCAGAATGGAAACCCTTCTAGCAGCGTGACGTTGAGTCTTGCACAGCCAGTCCCTAGAGATAGAGAGCATGCAAAAGGTCATGTGGTATTTATGAATGTATCTCATCAAACTAGTATTTATGTTTACAGGTAGCAGTGGGTAATTTAACTCACACACAGAGATAATATATAAAACCAAACACAGAAACAGTTTCTCATGGGCATTTTAAAAATCAAACCTAGACTATATTAGCTAAATCTTAAGCAGTCCCTGAATTTAAACCATAAGTAAGAAATGTCTTGTTTCCAGGTCATCCCTGAAGGATTTTCATCAGGCCTTCGGTTTGCCACAGTAGCAGATTGTAGATTTCTCCTCCCAAGCATTTCCCAAGAAAGACTTTCTGATTCGTCACACATGTTCCCATTCATTGGTCCAGTGCCCTGGCAGAACCAGAGATTCTAACCTTGTCCGGAAAAGGTTTCATAATTCATCGTGCATACCACTCGGCTTGGCTCCAAGAGCAGTGGCCTGTTCCAAGTGCATGCTCTCAGACATTCACGGTTGACTAAAGGGACCAGATTTTTGATAAACTAATGTAGGACAAAGGGAAAGCCTGATTGCATGGAGCCTGAGGCTGAGACAGAGGAAGGGGAGAGAGAGGGGTGGGGAGTGAGGCTGCAGAGCAAGGAAAATTGGGGCTCCTCTTAAGGGGGTCCTAGGAGACAAATGTGTGACTACACGGGTCAAGGAAGCTTGCTCCTGGAGGAGGAGGGGGTGCTGTGCTAGTGAGAAACTTAGAAGGATAAGCGAGAGGACAGGAAAATGGGAAAAGGAGAGCCTGGAGAGAGAGCAAGTGTTCCAGGACAAATCATTTTGGAAAACACGGTGCCTGCCAGCCAGCCCAGGAAGTTCATGTTGATGGCCACTTTCTGTACAGGGTAGCCATTCACCTTGGCTTTGACAAGGCTGGAAAAAAGACAATGGAGCTGATGCCCGGGGCCCACATCATGCTAATATTCTTTTAAAATGCCCATTTGACTCTAGAGGTAAGACATACTAAAGTTTCTCATTTCTGCTGTGTTGGGAATGACTTCATCGGTGAGCCATCTGAATTCAAAATTAAGATTTACTTTGTTTGAAGTGTTTCACCTTTAGAAAGCTGCAGCAGAATCATAAGAAAAGGAATATGTTTAACTATTGTTGTTAAAGCTAAGTATTCAGTCAGCCTTCTTCGCCTGCTGAATATTCAAATTGGAGAGCCACAGAGGACAAAGAGAAAAATAAATGCATTTCTGATTAGAAAATGCAAATTAATGCCTGCATTCTGCCTAAATTCCTCTAATATATCCTTTCAGTTGTTTTCTTTCATTACCATCTAACTAGAAAGCTTACATCATCTTTTCTGTTGTTGTTGGTAGGTGAGTGGGAGTTGCTTTGTAAATGTTCCTATTTAAAAACCATTACACTGATAATTACAGAAATGCAAACTGAAGTTGCAAAGTAACAGTTCCAACATTGATAATTCTCCAGACTGGTATAACTGTGACAAAACAGAAACTCCAAACTGTCTTGATGGCCTTATCAAATAATATCACAATTTGGAATGACAATTTGGAAATTTACCTACACTCTAAATAAATCCATCTCTCCCAAGAATTCTACATTACTGGATTTAGTCTACGAAATATTAATTTGCCCGATTGATCATACATATGAACAATATTCAGTACTGAATATTTCTTGGGTGCAAAGAACTAAAAATGATTAAAACGTTCACCACGAAAGAACTAGTTTATAGCATTATGTTACCCACCCCCACCCCTGTCTCTTATACACATC
>SJYC01147649.1:0-31049 GCA_006408675.1 Madoqua kirkii
AAATCGGCTTATATATATTTTTATGTTTTCTATTCCAGTACATTTATAAATCAACAGTAGCACAATAATCCACTTCACAATACATTTTTGACTTTCCTTAGTTATTGAATTAGAGTAGCTTATATATGTGTGTGTGTGTGTGTATATATATATATATATTTTTTTTTTTTTTTTAATCAGCTAAACGTTGGTTTGTTCTGAAGCTGCTGAGAATCCAAGATGCTCCAGGTTACAAGCTGAAGTTTGGAAAAAATTCAACCTGCTGACTTTTATCCTTTCTTTTGGATAAGATGGTTATGGCTAATTTGGGCCTCTGGCAATAAAACATGAACCTGTCTATCTGCATTATTAATGGATGCTTGATGGGATGAGCTAACAGTGATTTTGGTTTCTTTACAAAGAGACTGAGAGGAAATTTATTGAAATGCAAAAAGTCAAATGGACAGAAATGTGATGATAATAACAATGAACATTTATATATTGCTTATGTTGTGCCAGGCATTGTGTTGAGTACTTCAAATGATTCATTTTCTTTAATATGTACAATTAACCTATGGCATGGATACTATCATTACCCCATTTTAAAGGTAAGAAAATCAAGGCTTAAAGAAGCTGAGTAGCTATGCAAGATTACAGCAGCTAAGAAAAAGGTGCAACTGCAATTTCGTCCCAGGTAATATAGCTTAAGAACCATTATTCTTCTATAGATCTTAATGTATAGCTTTACTGCATGCTTCAAGTTGAAAATTTAGTTCCTGGCAGAGCCAACAAATCATGCAAGTCCTGGGGCTGAAATTTCTCTCTCTGGGCTAAACTATTTCTTGATTTTCTTAAGCATGAGATGAGGAGAGGGCTATAACATAAATGATGCTGAATACAGATACAACTAAAACCAGTTTAAAAATCCCCAGAACAAGGAGAATGGATTCCTGTATATGCATGTTTGAGTCCCTTTGCTGTCCCGCTGAAACTATCACAGTATTGTTCATCAGCTATACTCTGATATAAAATTAAAAGTTTTTTTTTAATTTAAGAAAAAATTTAGGGGATAAAAATCTCCAAAACAAAACAATTGAAAAAGTTTCATGTGTACTTATTCCCTGGTTAATATAATATACAAACAGCTTTTAGATATTACTTGTACTTCAGCCATTACCATTTTTCTGAGGACTGAAGCTGGAATTCTCATTCCCATATAGGGTCTATTTCTTGATTTTCTTAAGCATGAGATGAGGAGAGGGCTATAACATAAATGATGCTGAATACAGATACAACTAAAACCAGTTTAAAAATCCCCAGAACAAGGAGAATGGATTCCTGTATATGCATGTTTGAGTCCCTTTGCTGTCCCGCTGAAACTATCACAGTATTGTTCATCAGCTATACTCTGATATAAAATTAAAAGTTTTTTTTTAATTTAAGAAAAAATTTAGGGGATAAAAATCTCCAAAACAAAACAATTGAAAAAGTTTCATGTGTACTTATTCCCTGGTTAATATAATATACAAACAGCTTTTAGATATTACTTGTACTTCAGCCATTACCATTTTTCTGAGGCCTGAAGCTGGAATTCTCATTCCCATATAGGGAGAGAAGCAGCAGGGAGAGGCTGATAGAGGGGTTATGCCAAGACTGAAATTAATTCTCCACAGGAAACACCCAAGAACTATTCCACAAGAGGGGGAAACATCTTCCTGTCTTACTCCATTAAGAGGAAGAAAGTTCTGGGTAGATTATAAATGCAGAAGCAAATTTACTCACAACCTCCAACCATTCATAATGAAGTCCAACTATGACATCCATCCATGGTGAAATCATAGTAAAACTTTCTTTCGCTTTATTTTACATTGAAATGAGGATCCTTATCCTGAACTGATGCATGTACAGTTGTCGCTCAGTATCCACAGGGGATTCATTCTAGGAGCCCCCAGGACACCAAAATCCGAGGGTGCTCAAGTCCCTTTTATGAAATGGCATAGCATTTGCATATAATCTAGGCACATCCTCCCCCATACCAACAGCCCTCCATAGCTACAGATTTCACATCTGTGGATATGGAAGGCTGGTTGTACTCACTGTTCTGTGCCATTTTATAAAAGGGATTGGAACATCTGTAGATTTTGGTGTCCACAGGGGCTAGAACCAACCCCTGAGAGATTCAGATGGATGACTACACTTTAAACCATCTCAAGATTTCTTGTAATTCCTAATACAATATAAATGATAAATAGTTAACAGTGCACATGAATTTAAGTTTTCCTTTTTGCAACTTTGTGGGATTTTAAAAAATATTTTTGATATAAGATTGGTTGGATCTGCAGAGGCAGAACTTGTGGATATAGAAGACCAACATGTAAATGAATATGAATATGGCTCTGTAGAGATACAGGGGCTTCCCTGGTGGCTCAGCTGGTAAAGAATCTGCCTGCAGTGCAGGAGACCTGGTTCAATCCCTGGGTTGGGAAAATGCCCTGGAGAAGGGAAAGGCTACCCATTCCAGTATTCTGGCCTGGAGAATTCCATGGACTGTATAGTCCATGGGGTCACAAAGAGTCAGACATGAGTGAGTAACTTTCATTCCACTTCACTTCAAAGGTACAGATATATCATTTAAAATGGGTAACCAACAAGGACCTATTGTATAGCTAAGGCAACTCTTCCAATGGTATGTAGCAGCCTAGATGGGAGGGGAGTTTAGGGGAGAATGGATACCTGTATATGTATGGCTGAGTCCCTTTCCTGTCCACCTGAAATTATCACAACATTGTTAATTGGCTATGCTCCAATACAAAATAAAAAGTTTCACAATAAAATAAAGTGATACTTTAAAATAAAAATAAAAGGACCAGAATAGTTAAAAAAAAAAGTTTAAAATAAAAAGAAAAGTACAGGTATATCAAAAATATTCTGAACAAAAAAAGAATTTGCATATTTTTATTTTTTCTAAATGAAATAAGCAGATATCTTACTGATAGGATATCTGATCTTAATAGTCATACTTTGCTTAAAATAATGGTAATAATTTATTATTTCACCTATTCTTTTAAGATGAAAAATATCAGTATATGGGTGTTCCAGGAAATTCAGGCCCATCTGTTTATTTTCTGTACAATTCCCTCCCACAAGCTTCTAGATTTGCTCCTAGAGTATGACTGGGAATACAGAGGAGACAGAACCTCTCCCAAGGGGCACACTGAATATGGGACAAGAGGGACAAGGGCAAAGAGAATTTCAAGGGAAAGAGCAGATGGTTTGGGGTTTAGAAGTTAAAAACCAAAATCCTGAAACACAAATTCTTCTATCCCTACCGCAGAAGTCTTCATTATGAATACTCTGTTTGGCTTTAAATCAAAGTAAACAGCATTGATCCTAAGCTTTTTTCAAATGCACATTTTCCCCTCTAGGCTACTGTGCAGATTCAGAATTGGAAAACATAATTAAATTGTATCACATAAAGTATTTTTAAGTATTTTATAATACAAATTTGAAGAGAATTTGAATGGGTTTATTGGCTGTTAACTGGGCTTCCCCAGTGGCTCAGTGCTGAAGAGTCCACCTGCAACGCAGGAGATGGGGATTCGATCCCTGAGTTGGGAAGATCCCCTAGAGGAGGGCGTGCCTGGAGAATCCCAGGGACAGAGGAGCCTGGTGGGCTCGGTCCATAGGATTGCAAAGAGCGGGACACGACAAGCAGCTTAGCGTGCCCGCAGCACGTTGACTGTCAGCTATGCCTCTTGGCATCATTTTTTAATGATTGCTTTGGAGTCACAATATACACTTGTAAGCTTTTCACAGTCTTCTTCGAGCTAATATTGTGCAGAAATTTTCAACCATATAGGTCCATTCACCCCTTTCCTTGTCCTGTGTATTATAATTGTCATATTCATTACCTCTTCATACAGTAAATACCTCATAGACAATATTGCAACTTTTTCTTTAAACAGTCACATATATTTTAAAGAAATTAAAAATAAAATAGTCTTTATGCTTATCTAGACCTTTTCTAATGCACTTACTTGCTTCCTGAGTATCTGAGTTTCTATCTGCTTTTATTTCTCTTAATTCTGAAGAATTTCCTTTCGCCATTTTTGTAGCACAAGTCTGCTTGGTAACTGATTATGTTTATTTTATATAAGAAGGTCTTTATTTTGTTCTATTTCTTAAAGGTTATTTGTATTTTTTTTTTCCTGAATATAGAATTCTGGGTTGAAGCCTCAATCTTCCAATACTCTTAAGTATGTTGTTACACTGTCTTCTGGCCTTCATAGTTTTTACTAACAAATTAGCAAAGATTGATCATTGTTCCACTGTGTATATGTGTCATTTTCCTTTGGCTACTCTCAAGGTTTTTTTCTCAACTTTGACTTTCTAGCAGAATGACTCTGATATACATAGGTATAGTTTGATTTGCATTTGCCCTTTCAAGATCACTGAGCTTTACATCTGAAAATTTGTCTTTTACCAAATTGGTTAACGATTTGGCCATTATTTCTTAAAATATATTTACTGCCTTATTCTTCCTTCTCCTTCAGGAGTTCCAATTACATATATATATATATATATATATTATACCCTTTTATACTGTTCCTTGGGTCCTTGGAACTCTATTTTGTATTATTTTGTTTTGTTTCTCAAAATAAATAACAAATCTCTCAATGTCAATTTTTACCAGTTTATTTCGCTATCATTTTTATTCTCCAATCAGCCTATGCAGTGTATTTTCATTTTAAATTGGAAGTTTTCATTTATAGAATTTACATATGGTTCTCTGATATATTTTTCAATTTCTCTGCTGAGTTTTCTAGTTTTCATTTCTTATGTGTATATTTTCCTTTATTTTATCATGCTTAGTCATAACAGCTGCTTTAAGTTCCCTAGTCTGCTAATTCCAACATCTGATTTATTCTTTACATTGGTCTTGGTTGACTGTCTTTTCTCTTGAGGTTGACCCATACTTTCCCAAATCTGTGTACTTCAAGTTATCTTGTGTCCTAAATGTAGTGAATGATCCAATAGCGATCTTTGCTGTTCTTATTTTAGCAAGCAATTAATTTTCTTGCTCTCACACTGGAACTTATGTCTTTCGAGTAGTAACTAAACGTCAGTTGTATTCTTTCATCCTCAGTTGGACTGCTTTAAGTCTGCCCCACAAATGTGTAGTTCAGGAGTCAGTCTAAGGTTTGTGTAGAACGTATGCACAGAATCTGGAACCTCTCATCTCTAGCTCTCTTCTTTCCTGAATTCCCTCTCCCTTCACTTTCCCTACAGCTGTGCTTCCCTTCATCCCTGCCCTCTCATTTTTCAGGCCAGAAAGACTGATTTCACATGTAAAAATAGAACATGTGAAATGACCCATGTCATTCTATTCGTCCAAGGGTAAACTATTGCCCAGAATTTCCTCAACATTCTCTATTCTCCAGTATAGTAAAAATTATTCTTAAAATTTTGTCCAGAGTTATTATCTAGAAGAAGGTTAGATCAGTAAGAGATTACTTAGTCATTCCAGAGGCCAAACCAAAGGTTATACAGTGTAGACACTGATTGCTTTTATTTTTTCTTTCTTTCTCCTCTTCTTCTTCCCCTAAAACACACACAGACACACACACACACACACACACACACACACACACACACACACACCAAATTGCTTTATTTGATTGTAGAAAGAAACTTTAAAGAGCATAGTTCAATGATGTGGTGGGGGATTGTGTTGTTATTTTAGTTTTTCATCTCTTTTTAATGAAATGGGTAGTTTCTCCTCTTCTCAAATATATAAAGTGAACTTGCTATGAAAATTAATGTGTTTGAAGAGATTGTAATCAAAGAAAAAGAGGCATCACAACAGAGTAGAGTAGGAGTTGACTCCAAATACATTGATGACACACCAGATAACAGAGCAGTGATAAATATGGAAAGTGAACCAAGAATCTGGCTCCAAGGTGCATGCTCTTGACCAACCATGCTATACTGAGAAAGCATATTAAAACTGAAGATGGGAAAACACCATTTAACATGGAAGAGAAGAAAGAAGCCAGTGAATTTTTTTTCCCAAAGACTATCAAGAAATCAGCAAAATAATTATTTTAGGAAATAGTGATATTTGTATTCAGTTCAGTCGTTCAGTCGTGTCCGACTCTGCGACCCCATGAATTGCAGCACGCCAGGCCTCCCTGTCAATCACCAACTCTTGGAGTTTACTCAGACTCACGTCCATCGAGTCTGTGATGCCATCCAGCCATCTCATCATCCTCTGTTGTTCCCTTCTCCTCCTGCCCCTAATCCCTCCCAGCATCAGGATCTTTTCCAATGAGTCAGCTCTTCATATGAGGTGGCCAAAGTACTGGAGTTTCAGCTTTAGCATCATTCCTTCCGAAGAAATCCCAGGGCTGATCTCCTTCAGAATGCACTGGTTGGATCTCCTTGCAGTCCAAGGGACTCTCAAGAGTCTTCTCCAACATCACAATTCAAAAGCATCAATTCTTTGGTGCTCAGCTTTCTTCACAATCCAACTCTCACATCCATACATGACCACTGGGAAAACCATAGCCTTGACTAGATGGACCTTTCTTGGCAAAGTAATGTCTCTGCTTTTGAATATGCTATCTAAGTTGGTCATAACTTGCCTTCCAAGGAGTAAGCGTCTTGTAATTTCATGGCTGCAGTCACCATCTGCAGTGTTTTGGAGCCCCCAAAAATAAAGTCTGACAGTTTCCACTGTTTCCCCATCTATTTGCCATGAAGGGATGGGACCAGATGCCATGATCTTTGTTTTCTGAATGTTGAGCTTGAAGCCAACTCTTTCACTCTCCTCTTTCACTTTCATCAAGAAGCTTTTTAGTTCCTCTTCACTTTCTGCCATAAGGGTGGTGTCATCTGCATATCTGAGGTTATTGATATTTCTCCCAGCAATCTTGATTCCAGCTTGTGCTTCTTCCAGCCCAGCGTTTCTCATGATGTACTCTGCATAGAAGTTAAATAAGCAGAGTGACAATATACAGCCTTGACGTACTCCTTTTCCTATTTGTACTTGCTGTTTGTATTACCTGATAACAAAAGCCAGTTTAAAAGTGGGCTTCTGAATTCTAAAACTGAAATCACAAGTTCTTTGCATAGAATTCGGCAAAGATCTTGAATACTGCAGAAAAAGAGCAATGAGATTTATTAAATATATTTAAAGAAGCATTCTTCCTCTGGGGTATCATCTTTATTGCCCTTTACTATCATTTGCTATTATTGTAGAAAATAAATATTTTGAGCATCTACAAAAACTTCAGGAATCTTGATTCCTAAAGACAGTTACAGCAACTTCTTTAGAAATACCTATTAGTTTATCAACAGAAAAGCTCTTTCTGACCAGCTATTTACATGCATACTCTTCTGTTGAGTCATTGACACATTAAAGACCCCATTGATGTAGGTTGACAAAAACAACCTACTGATCAACCTGAACAAGTGTTTGCATTAAATAATAATTTATACTGTGCAAAGCAAAGGTAGGTGCATTCACGGTAGGGTGGCAGATAGAGAGACTAGCAGTTTCTTGTTTAGACAGAAAGACCTGACAAGGAAGAGCTCATTAGGGTCTCTGGAGAGTGGCTGACAGCTAAGGAGCTGTCAGCTCTGTCAAAAGACCTTTGAAAATAATTCTTGTTTTTGAATCAGAATTTTCTGAATCACCAGCAGGAAGCCAGAATCACATTGTTTGCTTCCTTGCCTATTTTCTCAGCCTTCAGTACTGGTAGAATTTGCCCAAAGCTTTAGCTGCCTTCAAAACTTTTTTACTTTGGTATGCATGCCCCCAAACAAACTGGATTTTTCTCAGAAATCCCTTTATTTATCCTTGCTTCCATTCTGGCTAATTAAGTCAGTGCTTGCTTTGAAATATGTCAGTGTGTGCATAAGAAGACACACACACATACAAACACAGAGATTAACCTTGACTTTATGTCTCTAACAAGGAATGAAATGAAGATTATAGGAACACAGTGCTAGATTTGCAAAAAGAGAGCTTATTCAAATGACTAGTATAAAACCCCAAATCCCTGCAGACAAATCCAGTGTAGGTTACATACTTTAATGGTCTGCCTCTCATATTTCTTCTGCTTAGGCATAACAGATTTTAATTTTCTATCCCAGAACCAGGATAGAATTCAAGATACACACACATCAGACCTCAGTACCACCATTCCTAGACTTCGCGTCTGTTCAGCTTGGGTATCTTATCTTCCCACACAGCTTCATCCCTGCCCCTGACATGTGTACTCTTAATATCTATCCCTGACACATCTACTCTCAATATTACCCCCACAGCAGTGTACCCACAACTCTACTAGCAGCTTTGTATGTCCCAATAGCTTATACTAGCACTGAGCTTGGCTAGAAAGAGTCATTTTCATAAATATGCTTATGTACCATAATGACAGTTATTATAAAAGATAGAAGAATCACTTTACAGTGGTGAGAACTGAGGAATGTACATCTCTAGCTCAAGATTATAAAGCCAATAAGAGAAAAAGTCTAGATTCCTACTTGGTTCTGGCTCCCAAATCTTGCTTTGTTTTAGCCACTGTACCAGAAGCAAGCCTCTTTACGCTTGGTGGTTGTAGCTTCACTAAAATTAAAAGATAGATGGGACCTTGCCTCCAAGATTCTGAGTAGCTCAGAAATGCCTCCTTGATGACCCTATCACTGCTGGATGCATTCCTTTAAAGAAATCACAAAACTTCTGGGGCTTTCTGGTGGCTCAGACAATAATCTGCCCACAGTGCGGAGACCCAGGTTCGATCCCTAGGTCAAGAAGGTCCCCTGGAGAAGAGACTGGCAACCCACTCCAGTGTTCTTGCCTAGACAATTGCATGGACAGAGGAGCCTGGCAGGCTACAGTCCATGGGGTCACAAAGAGCTGGTCACGACTAAGCAACTGCCACAACTACTACAAAACTGTGTCATATTAATGTGTGGTTTCCTTGATTTTCTTTACTATCTGACTGCTCTGGAGGCATGGTAGTAGTTGAGCTACTGATCAACCTGAAACAGATACAGTCATCTTTCCCACTTCATAGACAAAACAATTGAGGCTTAGTAGGAAAATCCTATGGATGGAGGAGCCTGGAAGGCTGCAGTCCATGGGGTCGCTGAGAGTTGGACACGCCTCAGTGACTTCACTTTCACTTTTCACTTTCATGCACTGGAGAAGGAAATGGCAACCCACTCCAGAGTTCTTGCCTGGAGAATCCCAGGTACAGTGGAGCCTGGTGGGCTGCCATCTATGGGGTCACACAGAGTCGGACACGACTGAAGCAACTTAGCAGCAGCAGCAGCAGAGTGATGTGCAGCCTAGATCAAAGCTGAGGTCTACTTGTCAACAAAACTACAAGTAGAGAACCTCATCTTTATGTTACTCAGAGCTCCGGTTCACACCCAATATATCTGCTAACTTAAATTACCCTAAATAACTACTTTCAGCACAAGCTCTTTCCTGTGCCAATTCTTTCATGCCGAGTAGGAAACTCTATGTGTTTCAACACATTCTGACATCTCTCAAAATCTTTTCTTCACCCCTATATCAATTAAAATCCCTATAAGGGAAAAAAAAATACTCAAAGGTTTTAGATTTTTATAGAATGACATTTTTTTTTCAGGAACATGAGTGTGGCTAAGAGTGCCATGCTAGATGGAGAAGTGCAACACACGCATCAACAGTTCTCCATAATCACCCTCTGAACCTAAGAATGCGGATATGAAGAATGCTGTTTGCAGAACCAGTGAGAGCCAAGGTCTTGGAAGAGTGACTGCCCAATAGGAGCTGTGTCTGTCAAAGGAGACAGCAGAAGGAATAAATACTCTGAGCTCTTTCTCTCTGTTCCCCCATTGTCCAATCAAATGCTGTGGATCCTGTTGGACTAAATCCAATCAGGAGCCAAAGTATAAGGAAACTGGAAACTAGGATGATTCAGGACACAAAGTAGGACAGATAAAACAGAGCATTGATCCATAGGGGCAAACAGTGAACCACCAGTACACCTCCCATCAAAACTGCCCTCGCAGTAGGTAGCCTGGGCACTTTCTACTAAAGCTAAACCAATGTATACCCTATGGTCCAGCAATTCCATTCACTCCTTTGTACAAATGTGAGTGTGTGTGTGTGTGTGTGTGTGTGTGTGTGTGTGCATGTGTGTGTGTGAAAAATGTGTACCTATGTCCACCAAGCTACATGGACATAAATGTTCATATTTTAAATAATCAAAAACTAGAAACAACCCAAATGTCTACCCACAGTAGATTGGTTGAATTGTAGCATATTCATAAAAGAGTATACAGCAATGAAAAAGAACAAGCCACTGATAAATGCAACAGCATGAATGGATCTCACACATAAAATATGAAGCTGAAAAAGCCAGACACCAAAAAGTACATACTGAATGATTCTATTTATAAGAAATCCTGAAATAGGCAAAACCAGGCTGTGGCGATAAAAGTCAGAATGGTGTTTCCCTTTTGGGGTGTCAGGGAGAGGAGACAGAGCTGTGTCTTGACTGGAAAGGGAAAGGAAAGCCTCTGGGTGGGGGTTACTTGGCTAGATACACATGTGAAAATTTGTTGAGCTGAGCACTGAACACTGCTTCACTTCATGCAAGTTAAATTTCAATTCAAGCAATAATGACCAGCACCACTGCAAGCAGCAAGTGATAGATAACCAGAAAATATTCTCTTCTGGCTTGTAAACTGGATATATCTCACTGATAACAAAAAAGAACACATTATTGATAAGCAGAGATTAAAACCCTTTCAACTCCAGAAGACATTTAGGGAGTGAATTGAACTTTCGGAAACAAGACCATGGGTAGAGTTAACATTCTGCAATGGGCAGGCATTGGAACTCCTCACATCATGCCTGGCTAGCTAATGCCTGGCTAAGCCTGACTCACAGCTCCATCCTACAAGGTTACCATGTCACATGGGGTTAACGCCTCAGAGAACTGTGAGAGATAATCCATTTTCATGAAAAGTGGCCAGAATATTGCATGACTGATTTTCAAACATAATTTATTCTTTTCCCTAGTAAATTGTGTAGAACATAAAATTGAGTGAAATTATACAACACCCCCCCTTGCTTGCTGTTTTCTCATTTTTTGCTAGCTTTGTTTTCAATGCAATAGTTATTAATATTTCTAAACAGGAGTTCCAATTACGTGGCATTTTAATATCCTGACCCATAGATAAGAATTTAACAGAGATCTTTGCTATGCTGCTATCTCAATGGCCCTGAGCCTATGATGAAAAAAAACCCACCCTGAGAGCAAACCATTCCCTATAAGAGTGGAATTAATGTTCCTAAGCACCATGGCTCTATTTTGTAAATTGCTTCTACATGGTACCTTACTGGGCAACCAAAGCGAAGTGCATAGAACTGAAACACAAGAAGGGAGACAACTGCAGGTGATACTAGACAGAAGCAAAGATCTGAAGGTTGCTCTCAAGGCCAGAAGGAGAGTCAGGACTGGCATTTTTGTGTAATTTACATAATCCATGAACCCAGAACCATAGTAGTTTGTAGACACACAATGTACAGTATTTCTCCGATCTGGTCCCACTGTATGTAGGAAAACTTCACCCCGAGTTCCCATCAAATTCATATTGAAGTTCCCAGGAGTCCTCCTTTTAGGACCCCGTGAACAAACTTGCAAGACTACCCTCTGTCCTTCACTATTTTCCTCCTTTCTACCCAGATCAATCCAGACCCGCCTCCTGTTGGTCTAGTGCTGCCTTCCACAGCACACCCATCCACGGGGAGTGCACTGCCTTTAGTCAGTGTGGCCTTGAAGCAATGTTGCTGCTGCCGTCTGAGTGCTTGCTCAAGGTCCCAGAGAGATTTTGGAGAAATTAACATTAGGGGAGTTGGAGTTTGTTTTTTAGCTTCTTATAAAACATATGACTATTACCAAAAGTATCATTTATAATTATTCTTAAATAATAATACTAATAAATAAAATAAGGCTCCTGTACCCACAATTTAGTTTGAGAAACAGAACTTTTCCATAGCTTTGAAGCTCCCCCTACATTCCTAAACCTCTTCTCTGGCTCCCACATTTGCAATTAAACTTTATCCAAGACAAACTCTTTCAGGTATTGTTGAGTTGGAATTATTGGGTATGAAATAAAAACAAACATGTATGAAATGCTTATTGAAATCAAGGACACAAAAATTAAACAGAGAAACAAGAATTATGTTTTTTAAACGATCTGAGCCTAGCATCTTTAATCCTTTATGTGTGCGAGAATATTTTTTTCTGCGGTTCTGATTTCATTGCTCCTTTAGGAACATTCAAATTTCTATATCTTTATGTGTCAACTTTAATAATTATATTTTTCTGTGATGCGTGCTTCCAAACTTATAAAGTTGTTCACGTTTCATTACATTTGTTATCTTTGCTGCATCTTCAGCTACATGTTTTTCATATCCAATATTGTTTTCTTTTTCCTCTCTTTTCTGCCTCAAACTTGCTGAAGTTTTGTTGTATTCGTTTTTTCAAAGAATAAAAATTTGGTTTTGCTGGTCCCCTTCAACAAATGTTCTCATTCTACTGTATATGCTTCTTCTCTTCCCTCTCTTATTTCTACCCTATACTTTCTTTTGACTTATTCTGCTGCTATTTTCTGAAATTTTCCACTGAATGCTATGCCAGGTACTAGGTTCCAAATTTTACAGTCTGCTTTGTGATGACAATTCTGCAAACAGGCAGTTCACTGTATTGGAAACTTCACTGTTTCCTTCAATAGGAGGAACTAGTGGGGACACTGGATGGCAGGAAGGAAAAAGGGATTTGTCTCTTCGTGCTTGAGGAATTATCCTACTGGGTCACCCTACTTGCCTTTATCCCAGCAGCAGAAGGATAAAAGTTTACTATAGCAGCTGGACAGTGCCTACCCGTGACGTCAGAAGGACACAAGACCTCTTTTGATCTGCTGAAGGACGGGCACAGATTGGGCAGCGTCTGCTCAGAGCATCCCCTGTTTCTCCCTTTAAGCCCCTAAGATGCCAGCAGCAGCCAGCAAGGTGGCACCTCCCTTGCAATCTTGAGTCCTAACTTCATGGGCTCCTGCCATGAAGCTTCTGGATTCTGATCATCGCAGCCTCTTCTGACCTCTCCACCCCAAGAGTGAGAGCAGCTTTCTGTAATGATTCCGCCTACTCTTCTCATTTTCCTCTTTCAGTCGGCTAGCCCTTGATTAGCAAATTCCCTCTGTTAAGTTCTTTCTGTTGAAACACTTAAGAGTAATTTGTTTCCCTGAATGAACCCCAATCAATGTTCTATTTATTTATTTTCATACCTTTTCTTATTCTAAACATTTAAAGATTATACTAGAAATTCTCTGTTGCAACTCCTTCCTTGCTATACCTGTATAGCAGAGGAGAATCTGGGGACTATATCTCCCAGGATAATCTTATCTGAATGTTCTGTATGTGAGTATGGATTAGTTTTCTTCTTGAAGAAAAAGAGAGGCTATTACTAGAAGCATGGGCATACACCTGATGTAAAATTCACAGTACTTTCTGGGTGCACTAGGCTGTTCCTGTGCTTCATGATGCTGAAATAATCAACAGGGGCATCCTGGGGTTTTGTTTTTTTAATTATTTGGGGCTTCTGGGAAAGCACCTGAGAATCAAATGTAAGAGGAATTCCTCTTACATTGGTGGCTTTCTTTTTCTTTTATTAAAATACTCTGGCTCATTCTCAGGCCATACTTACTATTTCTTTGGGCTTCCATGGTGGCTCAGATGGTAAAGAATTGGCCTGCAATGCAGGAAACTTGAGTTTGATCGCTGGGTCAGGAAGTGGCATCCTGGGGTTTTGTTTTTTTAATTATTTGGGGCTTCTGGGAAAGCACCTGAGAATCAAATGTAAGAGGAATTCCTCTTACATTGGTGGCTTTCTTTTTCTTTTATTAAAATACTCTGGCTCATTCTCAGGCCATACTTACTATTTCTTTGGGCTTCCATGGTGGCTCAGATGGTAAAGAATTGGCCTGCAATGCAGGAAACTTGAGTTTGATCGCTGGGTCAGGAAGATCCCTTGGAGAAGGGAATGGCTACCCATTCCAGTATTCTTGCTTGGAGAATTCCATGGACAGAGCAGCCTGGTGGGCTACAGTTATGGAGTCACAAAGTCAGACATGACTGAGTGACTAACACACACGCAAGACAAGAGTATTTCTTTAGGGTCATTTTTGTTTCCCATTTAAATATAACCACATTGAGATAAACTGATTGACATCTCTTATTTTTTTCTCTACTAATTGACTTGTTGTTATTGAAAGAAAGAAGGTGAAGTCCCTCAGTCGTGTCCAACTCTTTGTGACCCCGCGGACTGTAGCCTACCAGGCTCCTCCTTCCATGGGATTTTCCAAGGAAGAGTACTAGAGTGGGGTGCCGTTTCCTTCTCCAGAGGATCTTTCCAACCCAAGGATGGAGCCCAGGTCTCTCGCATTGTAGGCAGATGCTTTACCCTCTGAGCCACCAGGGAAGTCGTTAATTAGTGAAGGGATTTCTAAATGGCTATTGACAAGAAAGTGTACTGAATATATAGACATATGAGAATTTAGAAGTCATACTAAATAAAAAATTATGAGCTTATTTTTCTCAAGATTACACATACAAATTAAAATACATAAATAGTCTCCCCCTGTATGAGCTTGTAAATTCTTTCTTAAGCAGCAGCTCTAAACTGAAATTGATCATCAGAATAACCGTGGGAAATTTTTAATAGTCAGGTGATTGAGCCTTATTCCTGGAAGCTCTGCCTGAAATTGGCTTCAGGTTTATATATACATGGGGCTTCCCAGGTGGCACAGTGGTAAAGAATCCACCTGCAATGCGTGAGACACAGGAGACTCAGGTTTGATCCCTGGGTCAAAAGGATCCCCTGGAGGAGAAAGTAGCAACCCACTCCAGTATGCTTCAGAGAAGGCAATGGCACCCCACTCCAGGACTCTTGCCTGGAAAATCCCATGGATGGAGGAGCCTGGTAGGCTGCAGTCCATGGAGTTGCAAAGAGTCGGACTCGACAGAGCGATTTCACTTTCACTTTCCACTTTCATGCGCTGGAGAAGGAAATGGCAACCCACTCCAGTGTTCTTGCCTGGAGAATCCCAGGGACGGGGGAGCCTGGTGGGCTGCCATCTATGGGGTCGGACATGACTGAAGCAAGTTAGCAGCAGCAGCAGCCAGTACACTTCCCTGGACAATTTCATGGACAGAGGAGCCTAGCAGGCTACATACAGTTCATGGGGTTGCCAAGAACTAACTAGATATGAATAAGTGAGCACATTTTTAGTACATACACACACACACACACATATATATATATATACACTTATATATATATATAAATAATATAAAAGCTCTTCAGGTGAGTTTGACTGACCAGCCTTGTTTTGAAAGCACTACTTTGCCATCAATATTACCTTTAAAATAATCCTGTGATCATGTGTTCTTAAATTTAATCCCAAGTTTTCTCCGTCACTTGCTTTTTTGTTCTTCATTGGCCTCAGTATTGAAGTATATTTCATAAAGTCACTTGTAAACTAGTGCTTTAGGAGGTAGGAGATTTCAAAAAAAAAAAAAAAAAAAGACTTCTACTGTCTGACATCATCTCCCAAAACAAGGATTCCTTATTTTGTACATGATGTCCCTGACTATGTTTATTTCAGAATGAATGATAATGATAGGCTTGTGAAATCAACATGTTGGACTACATATTTCTATTTTATAAATGCAGAATACGTCAGGAATGCCAAGTGGCGATGTCACAATCCTTCTGTTTTCTGCCAACTTATTTGCCTTATGGCCTCAAATCTGTTGCTCTCGAAACAGATGGCTCTCCGTACCCTCCAGGTTGTTACATAAGAAGGTGAGGTGCGGTAGGTTGGGTATGTTCAGTTTCCAGGAAGACCAGCACAGTGCATGTGGCAGGGCCCCAGCTTCAGAGCCAGACATGCCTGGATTTAAAGCTTGGCTCTGCCTCCTTCTGATCATGTGAACTTCAGCAACTTGGCTTGCTTAGCCTCCACAGCCTATTCTCTACAGGAATGGAGATAATATTTCCTTTGTGTTCTTATGGAAAACTTGAGTAATATATGTATAAAGCAAAGGGTAAATAAAGGATTCACAGTGAAAGATTTGCTTTTTAAGAATTTCTATATTTAAAAAAAAAAAAAGGATTTTTCCTAAGCCACCTCCTGAACAGCATTTGTTCTGAATTGAGGAGGCTGCCTGATGTGATTTAATGTAATCGCAGGTCAGCAGTTCTTTGCAGGACTATGTCATGGTGGTTGTCGGAACTTGAAGCCCACACAGACGAGAAAACGCAGCCTGCCAAAGCATGGTGCTTTCCTGAGCTGGCTCTCTCAAGGCACTGAAATCATGACTCTGGTGATCTGCTTGAGCTCAGCCTTCCAGTTATCTATTAAAAAAAAAAATCTATGTGTGTGTATGTATACATTGTGGTTTTGGAGGGAGACATCGTACTTAAAAGAACTCTCCCCCCAAAACCGATGAAACTACTGAGCTCACTGAACAGGATGAGAGCTGCATAAAAATAATTCAACAATTTATTTAAACGCACTCACATAAAACGAGGGCTTCCCAGGTGGTGCTAGTGGTAAAGAAGCCTGGTGCCGATGCAGGAGGTGTAAGAGACTCAACTTCCATCCCTGAGTCAGGCAGGTGCCCTGCAGGAGAGCATGGCAATCCATTCCAGTATTCTTGCCTTGAGAATACCATGGACAGAGGGGCCTGGTGACCTATGGCCCATGGGGTCGTGAAGAGTCGGACACGACTGGAGCATGCATGCACATAAAACAGGTGCCAAATAATTTGAGTAATTCAGAGTAATTTTTGCTTTTGCTATAGCAGAGAAATTAATAAAACTATGGCGATAATCAAAAAAGAGTTCACTTAAAAAATGTCTTGTTTCGTACGCTACGCAGCATTTTCTGTGCACTGCATCCGTGCCCTGCATAAGCAAGACGATGTTTTATTGAATTAGAGCCTCCACATTGTTTTCAAATTTTTATCTTCAACAATTTCTTTTCTTTTTTTTTTTGGTTGCACTGGGTCTTTGTTGCGGCACGCAGGCTTTCTCCAGTTGTGGCGAGCAGGGGCGACTCAGCGTTAGTGCTCAGGTTTTTCACTGCGGTGTTTTGTTGCAGAGCACAGGCTCTAGGCACACCGGCTTCAGCAGTTGCAGTCTGCAGGCTTAGTTACTCCACAGCATGTGGAATCTTCCCGGACCAGAGACCAAACCCGAGTCCCCTTCATTGGTGTGCAGCTTCTTATCCACTGTGCCACCAGGGAAGTTCAGCAAATTTTTAAGGTATTTGTATGAAGTATTTCTTGAGCTATACGTCAAAGCTTTCACTTCATCACAATGGCTACAGTCATCTTTGGGAAGATAAAACCTATTAGCACTTTGCTTCAGCTCCATCTTGCCTTCTGGGCTTGGACTTGTTTGACACTTGACCTCTGGTGCCTGTGGAGCTCCAGCTGGTACCCATGCGTGCGTAGAGCTGGAAGATGAGCATCCTACAGAGTCAGTGCAGGACTGGACACAGTGGGTAAATGCCTGCTCTCCTGCCCCATCCTCCTGACAATTCAGAGAGTGACAGCAAGACCAAGCCTCTGCCACCCACAGCTATGACCTGCCCCAAGTTGCATCCTTATTTTGGCAGTCCCTTCTGCCCCATTTCATTCTTCCCAGCCTTTATCATGACTCCCTGAGATGACGTTCTCTAGTAAACTACCTTCATGAAAGATGAGTCTCAGACTCTGCTTTCTCATGGGAACCCAGGCAAAGACAGTGTCACTAAAGGCCAAACAAATGAAGCACAATCGCTTAGTGCCTGAGTTTACAAACCACAGTGCAGCGGCTGGCTTTTGCGAGAGCATGCCCTGTGTCTCTCTAAGACGCTGGTGTATATTTCCTCCCTCTGCTTTCTCTTCCTCTAAAGTGGTAGAGAAGCTGACGTGCCTCTCTGTTCAGGGGGTACCTGACGCTCCACTTCTACTGGGCTCTAAAACAGGTCGGCCTTTCGGTCGAAGCGTGGAGTCATCACCCTTGCTGTGTAAAACCTCATCGGTATTCTAGTAGAATTAACTCTGAAACTTTCCCATTTAACCACTTTACCCACAACATCAGGTAGCTTAACCATTTCCCCTCAGACTGAAGGTCCCATAACATCCTCTTTCACCACCCCCGACCCCCAGTAAAACAAGAACATGTTCTGTTAAATTGTACCGAACAGTGTCAACACACACTCAGAAACAGAAAATGATGACAGCATGTGGCACATGCTTGGCAAAATTCTTCTCTGCCTTCTTTCGCTTTCCTGCTGGAGGACGTCCCAAGACCTGCTCTCCTCCCCATCTGCTTGCAGCCGGGGAGCCTTGTCTGCGCTGTGCTCGTGTGCTTACATGTTACTCTAGGAGCTGTACTTTTCCCTGATGTACCCCTCAGGGGCAGGGCAGAAGAAGCAATCTGCAGGAGGTCGGAGCCACCCATATTCTGCGTATTTAGATCTGGCCTTGAAGAGATGACTACAGATGGGGCTTCTTCCACGCTAAGCTCTATTATCACCCAAAATATCTTCCGTTCTCTAGTGAGCTTCCTTCTTTTAATCAGCCATATGTTTTTGCTGGGTTTGGTTTTGTTTTCACCACAGGCAATTTCCCCCACCCTCCTTCCAAAACACTGAGGAATTTTCCCCTAATGGTTTTGTTAACTTGCTTCATCTCCCGATATGACCTCTCTTGTTCACTATTCCACTTCTTGCCTCCCGCACACAGAAGCACAGAGAGAAAGTGGACTTTGGAGTCAGACTGGCTTGGGTTCTAATCCGTGCTCTTTCAAACTCTTGTCTCTGTGATTCTTAAGCATGTGGTCTCTCACTTTTGATCCTAAATATCTTAACCTGTGAAAATAAAGATAACAAGTTTGTATCACAGAGCCACAGAATTTTGGCAAAAAAAATAAATAGCATACAGGGTAAATGCTCAGAAAATTACTGTCTTCTCTATTTGTCACTATGTTACCTGAAGATACAGTCAGTCTGCCTTACTAGAGCTGTCTGTTACAGCTTAGTCTGCTTTTCCCAGCCAAGCATGCTTCCTTTCTCCCAGATTTCATGCTCACTTTGTTTAAGACCACCCTTTGGTCAGTTTACAATGAATGTCTTTGAAATTGTTATTCACTCAGCCATGTTCGATTCTTTGCAACACCATGGACTGTAGCCCACCGGGCTCCTCTGTCCATAGGATTCTCCAGGCAAGAATACTGGAATTGATAGCCATTCCCTTCTCCTTGGGATCTTCCCAACCCATGGATTGAACCCACGTCTCCCGCATAGCAAGCAGATGTTTTATCACCTGAGCCACTAAGGAAGCCCCAATGTCTTTGCCATCACGAAAAGTTTTGTATGTTACTGTAGGAGTTGTTCATTGCTGAGTGACAACAAACTCTATCACCTCATACAGTGTCTGAGAGTCAGGAAGCCAGGAGCCATCTTAGCGGTGTGATTCTGACTCAGGGTCCTTCCCAAGGCTGGGGCTTCAGGGCATTTCAAGGCTCTATGGAACGGAAGGACACAAAATACAGTATCTACAATAAAACTCGTCTCAGCAACTGTCAACCATGTGACCCCAAATTGTGGTCAATGGGGTGGGTACGTATTGATTCACTCATTGTGGGTTTATATTCTGGCTCTTCTCACCTAGACAAGAAATCCTTAGATTTGGATCAAATGGTTTTTCTAGTTTGGGGACTTAAGGATTTGAAGTTCACAAAGCCTAATTGTAATTTTGCATGGTGAAAGTCTACTCTTGTCTCCATAGGAAAATGACTTTCTGGCGAGCCAGGATTTTTCTCATGAAATAATTCACAGGCCTGCCTTGTAGGTGCAGAGTTCTGCTCGAGTTGAACAGAGGTGGGCTGGGCTTGCAACATATTCAAAGTCAATTGTAACAGTTTCCTTATCTGGGAAACCCTCAGTAATTCTGATACTGGCTGCTCTCTGTTTGTTCTTCCAAATCTATTCTTCAAGGTCCTGGGCTCTAGCAGACTGACCTGCGTGGACTTCACGAGCAGGCTGTCTTGATCACAGGCTTCTCAAGTAAGGTCTGGCCAGTTGGAAGCACTGGGAGGAGGGTTAAAAGGACAGGAAGATAGTGAGGTTGGGGTTATCCACCCCACCTCCTTCCTGGAGCAGCATTAGCTATGTCTCAACACCAAAGATTGCAGTCTTGTTAGGAAGTCTTCTCTGAACAGCTCCCCATGCCAGGCTTCTGAAGTCATGTTCTCCCCCCTGCTCATCTGGGCTTAGAAGTGGTAACTGTGGTCCTACATTTATTAACTCCAGGGTACTTCTTTATCACTAAACCTGCCTACAGCTTTGTAAATTGTCTTTTATTAAACTGTTCTCCATACTCAGTTGGAATATGTCACCTGTTTCCTGCCAGGACCCAACTGATAGCTACTGGGAAGTGGCTGGTTTGATTATCTATCTACCTACCAACCTACCTATCTTTCTATCTTCTGGTTTTATTGAGATGTAATCGACACACCTCACTGGTTAAGTATAAGATGTACAGCATAATGATTTGTCTTATGTATCATGAAATGATCACCAGTGTTTAGTGAACATCCATCACCTCGTGTAAAGAAAAAATTAAGGAAATAGAAAATTTTTTCCTTGTGATGAAAGCTCTTAGAACTTACTGTACATCTTCCCTGGTTAGCATACAGTAGTGTTAAGTATATTTATCATGGTATATTACCTCCTAGTACTACCTTATACCCCTAGTACTTATTTATCATATAACTAGGAGTTTGCCTTTTAAAAAAAAATTATTTTGTATTGGGGTATAGCCAGTTAACAATGTTGTGATAATTTCAGATGAACAAAGAAGGGATTCATATATGTAGGTGTATCCATTCTGGGAAATGGTGAAACACAGGAAAGCCTGACCTGCTGCAGTCCATGGGGTTGCAAAGAGTCAAACAGGACTGAGTGATCAGCAACCATTCTCCCCCAAGGACAGTTTGTACCTTTTGTGAACTGACTGGTTTTAAACAGTTCAGCTTCCCAAGCTTCCCACAGGCATACATTTAAGTGTGATGTATGAAAGTGAAAGTCACTCACTTGTGTCCGACTCTTTGCAACCCTGTGGATTACACAATCCATGGAATTCTCCAGGCCAGAATACTGGAATGGGCGGCCTTTCCCTTCTCCAGGGGATCTTCCCAACCCAGGGATCAAACCCAGGTCTCCCACATTGCAGGCAGATTCTTTACCAGCTGAGCCACAAGGGAAGCCCAGTGTAAGTTATAGTCACCAGGAATTAAAAGTAAGAGGCTACTGAATAACCTAGTTGTTATCTGAATGAAACAGTGACCAGCAGCAGTTTTCATTTTGACATCTACATGAACAATCAATCTTTCATTGCCAAAGTGACAAGAGGTAAAGAATAATTAATTGAGGATCCTATCAATATTAATATCAGTATTAAACCCAGCAAAAGGCTTCATGATTTAAATAATAGGTAACTTGTATTAAGGGCTATGTGACAAGCATTGCATCAAATGATTTACATTTTTAGATTCTTACAAATTCATTTTTACAAATTTTCAATTCTTTTGGCCCTTAAAATTATTCTGTGAGGTATATTATTTTTGCCATTTTGACCGTTGTGGAAACTGAGGCTTAGGGAGGAGAAATAACTTGCCCAGTGCTGCTGAGGCAGCCACTGTGGAACTAGTATTCAAGCCCACACTATTAGAGTCCAGAGTCTACTTGCTTCTCAATTTCCTCCGTAGTTAACGAGGAAATGATTCAGAAAATATGACAAAGGTATATCTTTGTTCAAATGGAAAATATTTGCAAATTCCTATATGGTATAAATAGACTGTTTAAAATTATAAATTATACTACTGCTTGTAAGACTTCTATTTATTCCAAGCCTGTTTGTGGATTTTGTGCAATCAAGGTTGCCAGAGCTATTGTGAATTTTAAGTGTAGCCCACAAATACAGATAATTCTGAATTCACCAAACACACACACCAACACACATACAGGAGTCTAACTCTGCTTACTCCAGTGTTTAGCAATTCCTCAAATGGGAAGTGGCTAGTCTTGATCTCCTTATAAATCTCCTTATAAATAATGGTTGTGTTTACACACCTGGAAATACTGGATTTTTCCCTAAAGGAGTCGTTGTTTTGGAATAGTATAAACAGAGTCAGTGTTAAGGAAGAGGATTTCTTTGTCTAGTGAAGCTTTGAGCATTTAAACAGCTGCTTGGTTTCACTCCAGAGGTGTTTGGATTTCATTGACAGATGGAGTAATTTCCAAACGGTTTTCAATCAATGTATACTAGACATGTGGTTGAGAATTATCTCTTAAGAGAGAAAAAAGAAAAATGTAATTTAACCATGGTGTCTTACTTATTTATTTATTTTTAAAGCATTTGTTATTAAGTAACTACCACGGAAACCACATGTTGGAATATGAAATTCTATGCAGTGGTGTGTATTTAAAGCTGTTTATTTTCATGCCATTTGGTAATTTTTTATTGGTGTGTTCTTACCATTTTTTTAAAGAAGAAATAATATGTGTATCTGAAGGCTGGCTTTCTGTCCAAATTTATATCCATGTTAATCTTTGCTTTGGCTTTTCTAGGAGGTGTCAAATTTTATTTTAAGTGTTTTATATAGTTCAGATATTTATAATACTCCCAGGGATTTTTAAATAAAACCTGTAAGACATTATTATTGTTATTTTATATAGCAATGTTCACATAGATTTACCCACATGATAACCATATTTGTTTCTTATTTCTTCATGTCTTCATCTCAAGCATTTTCCTTTTACCTAAAATACATCCTTAAGAATTAGTTGCCTTAGTGAGAGGATGCTGGAGGCAAATTCTTTCTCTCTCTCTCTCTCTCTCTCTCTCTCTTTCTCTCTCTTGTT
Organism: Madoqua kirkii; assembly: GCA_006408675.1. NCBI lineage: Eukaryota > Metazoa > Chordata > Mammalia > Artiodactyla > Bovidae > Madoqua > Madoqua kirkii. The sequence goes on from SJYC01147649.1 coordinate 23,026, forward strand.
TTTTTTTTTTGTTGTTGTTGTTGTTATTTGTTTGTTTTTTAGCTTTAAAATGTTTTCATTTCACTTTGATTCATGAAGCACAACAGATGAACGTAGAATAGCAATTTGGGAATTACTTTCTCAGCATATTTCTGATATCACCCACTGTCTCTGACTGCCACTGCAGCTGTTGATAAGTCAGCCATCCCTCATTGCTTTTTAAGCCAGAGTGATCTCTCTTCTGTGTTATCAGAATCCCTTTGGGATGGAAGGAAGTTTACAGATGCTGAGAGTTCTACTGCTGAGAATCCACGGCTGTCAATCTTGCTGGAAATTGCTCTCAACTCAATAGACCCATCCTCAACAAGGTTCATGTCTTGTTTTTGAAGACTTTCATTATCTAAATACCCCTCTGACCCATGAACCAGGTGACATGAAAGATGGCAGTTTTGACTGAGGGCCAGTATAGGAAATGGCTGTGATATATGTGGTCTTGCCATTTGGGCCATTTGACTCAGTAGGCCTTAAGTCATTAGATGTATCAAAGTTAACCAAAGGAGCAGAGGTGGGAGGTTAAAGCAAGTGACGTAGGAGAATCACCTTGAGAATTCTGAAACAAGCAGTGTGATGTGTAGCATGGGTTATGCTGCTGCATATAGCTGCTCAGTCATGTCCAACTCCTTGCACCCCCTTGGATGGCAGCCTGCCAGTCTTTTCTGTCCATGGAATTTTCCAGCCACGAGTACTGGAGTGGGTTGCCATTTCCTCCTCCAGGGGATTTTCCCAACCTAGGGATCGAACCCAAGTCTCTTACATCTTCTAAAGTGGCAGGTAGCCATTACTGCTGAGCCACTGGGGAAGCCCCCTTTCCAAAACTTGCTAAAGTGTGCTACTTGTCCCTGGTAAAGACTACGTGCATGACCATAAAGCACAAAACAACTATGAGTCAAATTTTCCCATTAGGAGCTGGGTTCTGCCCAACACGCGAAAACAGGCAGACCCACAAGAAATGGATCATTTCTGGAAGTGAAATACCAGGATCAAAGCCAAGACATAGCCAGAAACACAAGGAGGTAGAGCCATGTCAACCGTCATGATCTCATTAGCCCTCTTCCAATGGCAAGCTTGGTTCACAGATGGCCTATCTCTTGACCTTGAATGTGGGTCGGTATGTGGGAACTGCTGAAAATGGACTTGGGCCACACTGTGTCTCCATCCAGTGATGGTCTGGAAGATAAGGTTTGTGAAGTAAAATTTCCACCATAGGCAGGTATTCAGGCAACATACCTGATCTTTATGTGGAAAGAGAAATACCCTAATATTAAATGCACATGGGTTCAACAAATAGCCAGTTAAGATAAGAGACAAGAAGGTCTGGAATAGGCGTATATGAATAGACTTTGGGGCTTAAAGAGAGAAGGTCTTTGCATTTGCTTTACACATTGCCACAATCACAGAATATCAACTAAGGAAGAGGCACTAAACAATCAAATAGAGAGAATGACTTGGCCAGCTGATGTCAAACAGCCTGTGGCATCCACTTTCTCAGGGCTGGAACGATGGGTTTGTAAATGGAGAACCATGGTGGCAGAGAAAGGCTATACATGGACCCACAGTCATGGGTTTCTACCTACTAAAGTCCACCTGTCAGCAGCACTGACTAATACTTGTCCACTTACACAAGAACATCTGTCAAGAATATCAACAGTCCACTTAGTGCTAGAATTTGCCTCCATTGGTATTTGCTATTCTAGAAGGAATATAAATTCATTTTGACTCTACAGCACGTATTCCAGGTGTGAGTTTGACTTTTCATCCATAGAGTCTCAGACAGCACTATTATTTGCAGGCTTACAAAATTCAAGCCACCCAAATGGGATTCCCTCACAGCATTACATCAGATCAATGAGCCCACTTTATGACAAATACTATGGCACCATGGGCAAGTACTAGGAGATCCACTAGCTACAGGCCTGAGAGTGTATGAATTCTGAGGGATCCAGGGGATGAGAGGAGACTTAAGGTCGGAGAAGAAAAGATTTAAGGAGTCTACATCTTGTTACCGCAAGGCATGGGCAAAGCTGTGGATATCAGTAGAAAATTCTGGTACATTCTCACAGGCTTGGCTATGCAGTTTGGGCAGACATAGAAATAGCAAGTTTCATGTCAAAAGACCAAGCAGAGGTAGCGGGGATCTGAGAAAAATATGGAGACAAACCACACTTTCCCAGTGTCATGATGCTTATACCTTCCTGGGATGGAAGGAAGTAGTGGAGAGAGCCAGGCCCAGAACAACTCTAGAGGGTGGCTTGACCTATGAATTAATTAGTTGAAATCCCAAATGGAATGAACAAGTTTTAATTACCTGTTACTGCTTAAACCAGAGAGATCATATTATTCTTCAGTGGCAAAATTAGGAAATTTTTAACATCAGCAAAAATGGAGGCACCAAAGCTAAGTTGAGCTCATTAGTAGAAAAGGTAAAGTTACATTTCCACACAGCTAAGCTGTGACTATTTCAAAATGTTACATACACTCTTCCTATATAAGGGTGCCCTGACAACAGCTTTCAGAACTTCTTGGTGAAAGTGAAAGTCACACAATCATGTCTGACTCTTTGTAACCCCATGGACTATACAGTCCATGGAATTCTCCAGGCAAGAATACTGGAGTGGGTAGTCTTTCCCTTCTCCAGGGGATCTTCCCAACCCAGGGACTGAACCCAGGTCTCCGGCATTGGAGGTGGATTCCTTACCAGCTGAGCCACAAGGGAAGAGAACCAACTCAAAATTAGCCATCATGATCCTTTCCCTTCCCTGCAGGAGAGAGAATTTAATCAACAAGGAGGAGATAAATTAATCTCAATTAAAAAATATGGACCAGCTTTCTTTCCAGCCATCCAAATGTCATTTAATGATTCATTTATAGGCATAGACACCTTTACAAAACCCTTTTTTTTTTTCAAAACTTTTATGGAAATATAGTTGTTTCACAATATTATGTTAGCTCCAGGCATACAACAAAGTGATTCAGCTTTACATATATCTACATATATATATAGAGAGAGAGAGAGAGTCTTATTTCATTCTCTTCCATCATAGGTTATTATGGGATATTGAGAATAGTTCTCTGTGCTATACAGTAGGTTCTTGTTGGTTATCTATTTTATATATAGTAAGATACATATTTTAATCCCAAACTCTTAATTTATTCCTCCCCTCGCCAAAAAAAAAAAAAAAAAACACACACATTTAAAATTCTCCAATTCTCATCCTCATACATTATTGATGGGACTGTAAAGTCATTGACCCACTATGGAAGATGGTTTTGTGCTTTTTCAATAAGTTAAACATAGAACTACCATATGATCCAGCAATACCATTCTAATGTATATTCGAAAGAATTGATAACAAATAGGCAAACAAAAGCTTAGCACAAATACCAGCGTAGCACCACTAATGATAGCCTAAAGTTGGGACAACCCAAATACCCATCAACAGAAGAATGGGTAAATAAAATGTGGAGTACCCATACAGTGGAATATTTTTCAACCCCCAAAAGGAATGAAGCATTGATTTATGCTACAACCCAGATGAAACTTGAAAATATGCCAAAGGGAAGAAGCCAGACACAAAAGGCCTCACACTGGATGATTCCACTTGCTTGAAACATCCAGAATAGTCACACTCAAAGACACAGAAAGTAGATTTACATTTTCCGGAGGGGAAGGAGATTGACTTCTAATGAGTAGAGGGATGAGAATGCCCTGGAACTAGATAGTGGTAGATAGTCACATATATGATGGCTACACTTCAGGCCTTGGATTGTGCATTTTAAAATGATTCAGCTGGTAAATTTTATGTGTATTTTACCACACACACAAAAATAATTCTCCAAAACTCAGTTAACAGGAACTTTCCTTATTCTCCCAAAACCATTTTAGATCCCAAGGAAAGTTTCCTGCAGTTCTAACTGAAGTGGCTCACCAGCTTTTCCTTGTGGGAGGCAACCGAAGACTCTGATTGCACTGAATAAAGCTGTTGAGCTGTTTTACAAGGAAAACACCTGGCACCAAATCCTGGCTCTTACAGAACTGCTCGCTAAGCCTCTTCCCCAGGGTCAATTTGGGGAGAAGCACTAAGAGTCTGAACTTGCTAGGTTCATGGGGAACCACACCCAGCAGCTAATAAGTTGTTCCGAACTCTGCATGCCCCAGCTTAATAACTAGTTCTCTTCCCAGTTTGTAGGTTCCCATAATCATGTGGCTACTCAAATGAGAGCAGCAAAAACCACTAACAATTTGGAGACGAGACGGAGTCCAGAAAAGGAAGCAAAGTCACGAAAATATAAATTTAGCTTGAGGTGTTCCATGAACACAAGGCAGAGACCTAGAATTAGGGCTTGTCCTAAATTTCAAAATTGACAAAATAGTGACTTCTCTGAAAGCAGAGTCAGTTAGGTAAGGATATCTCTCAATATCTCAGGAGAGAGATCTCAAGATCTATCAGAAGCTCACAGGAATTGATCAAAGAATTCAAAACTTTCGGATTTCAAAAGAAAAGACTCTTTGATCCATCTGGTGACAACTGGTCAGAACAATGTAACATAATGTTAATCTGAGAACCAATATTCAAGTTCCAAGAGAGACTATAGCTTCCTTTACCCTCAAAATGATAGTTACAAATGCTAGCCTATAAGAATTTGGCCAGTAGTCAGCAGGTAAAACAAAGTGTATATATACATATATATGAAGAGGTAGGAAGGAACCAGATAATGTAAAACCTTGAAGTCTGGGATTTCTTCTAAGTTCAATTAAAAGACATTGCAGAGTTTTAAGCAGGGAAATTGGCATTATATAATTTACATTAACAAAACATCACACTCTCTGTTTCTGTGAAGGATGGATGGATTGCCAGGAACAGGAATAGTTGCCAGGACAAAAGTTCAGTGATGGTGGCTTGGACCAAGGGGCTGACAGCAGAGATCTAGGGAGGTGAGTGCATTCAGAATCTCTAGGACATGGTGATGGAATAGAATGCGTGGAAGGGAAACAGAAAGGAAGGAGTCAAGAATGACTTCTAGATCAAAAGAAAGGCGGTAGCACCTGGATTTTTGGTTGCAATAAGCAAAGCTGTAGGAAATCTATGCATTATATGTATTAAAATATTTTTCTATATATTTCTATTTATACAGCTTTCCTGTGGCTCAGATGGGAAAAAAAAAAAAAAACTGCCTGCAATGTGGGAGACCTGGGTTCAACTCTTGGGTTGGGAAGATACCCTGGAGAAGGGAATAGCTACCCACTCCAATATTCTTACCTGGAGAATTCCACAGACAAAGGAGCTTAGTAGGCTATAGTCCATGGGGTTGCAAAGAGTCAGATACAACTAACATTTTCACTTTCTATTTATAGCAAATATCGATGAGATTAGTATTGTAAATTATTTTATTATCACTGCCACTGTTGAACTTTTGCTCTGGAAAATTTTATATATATATATATATATATATATATATATATATTCCAGTTTCTATACATACATACAGCTTTGGTACATCTTGCATTGTCAAAGAAAATTCAGCCAAGAATGTTTTAGTTTCTTATATCACAAAACTAAAACATGGTTGAAAGAGGGAATGGCATGGCAAAACAGCAATTCTAATAGACAAAATGGAATAGGGAGAAAATTATGGCAAGAGATTTAAAGAACTGATCAGATTTTTAGTTTCAGTTGAACAAGATAATGAAGCCCATTAAAATCTCAACTTATTTGTGAAACTCAATGTATTCCTGTCTTAATAGAGCCCCATTTATTCTCTGAAATCATACCTTTGTTTTGAAGACTGAATCATTCCAGTTACATCAGTATCTTAGAATTGTCTCTCTTTTCATATGAAAATATATTTGTGTTTGTAGGTAAGATATTTTTAAGTGGCTAAGTAAAAATAATCTAAGAATGACTGTTGCTTAATTGCCATGGTACATTTATTTTAAAATGCATAAAGTACTAAGAAGAATAAAGGGATTACTATCTTACTATTTAGGGCTTCCCTGGTGGCTCAGATGGTAAAGAATCTGTCTGCAATGCAGGAGACTGGGGTTGGATCCCTCAGTTAGGGATCAAAGAAGGAACGGCAACCCACTTCAGGATTCTTGCCTGGAGAATTCCATGGACAGAGGAGTTTGGTGGGCTATAGTCCATGGGATCACAAAGAGTCCAACATGACTGAAGCGACTCACCACACACACACACACACACACACACACACACACACACACACAAGCACATCCTGTTGATATTGTTTTCATCACTGCTGGTGGTAAGATTCTGTTAAAACACTGGAATAAAGGCCAAGGCCATCATTAACGCTCTTGACGTAATTTCACAGCCCTCAGCCACCGCCCTGGTTCCTCCAGCTTCTTCTCCCAGACTTGGTGTCTTTTTGTGCAGCCAGTCTTGATGTTAGCAGAAAGAGGCGGACTTAAGTAACTGCAACATTCAGGAACCAGACTGTGTCATCCAATACAACCCTGTTTGTCCTTTTCCAGGAAAGATTTTAAATAATCAAAAATTCTGTCTCTCTAGTCCTCTCTTTTTCAGGACAAAATTTCCATTTCCTTTAACTTGTCCTTGTCTAACAATATTTCTAGAAATAATGCCTTCTGGCTTTTCATTTTTATATAATATAACTCGATGAAAGTGAAAGAGGAAAGTGAAAAAGTTGGCTTAAATCTCAACATTCAGAAAACGAAGATCATGGCATCCGGTCCCATCACTTCATGGCAAATAGGTGGGGAATCAGTGTAAACAGTGGCAGACTTCATTTTTGGGGGGCTCCAAAATCACTGCAGATGGTGATTGCAGCCATGAAATTAAAAGACACTTACTCCTTGGAAAGAAAGTTATGACCAACCTAGACAGCATATTAAAAAGCAGAGACATTACTTTGCCAACAAAGGTCCATCTAGTCAAGGCTATGGTTTTACCAGGAGCTATGTATGGATGTAAGAGTTGGACTATAAAGAAAGCTGAGCATTGAAGAATTGAAGCTTTTGAACTGTGGTGTTGGAGAAGACTCTTGAGAGTCCCTTGGACTGCAAGGAGATCCAACCAGTCCATCTGAAAGGAGATCAGTCCTGGGTGTTCATTAGAAGAACTGATGTTGAAGCTAAAACTCCAATACTTTGGCCACCTGATGCGAAGAGTTGACTCACTGGAAAAAACCCTAATGCTGGGAAAGATTGAGGGCATGAGAAGGGAATGACAGAAGATGAGATGTTTGGATGGCATCACTGCCTCAATGGACATGGGTTTGGGTAAACTCCAGGACAGGGAGGCCTGGCGTGCTGCAGCCCAATGGGTTGCAGAGTTGGACATGACTGAGCGACTAAAATAGACTGAACTAAACTTAATTTTTAAGCAAAATACCTTGCCTTTTCTTTGCTTTCCTTTAATGTGTATTCTTTCTATAAAAATTCATTTAATTTACATAGCTATTATTTTGGAACTAAAAAAATTGAGCATTTCTTCCAAAAAAACTCTTTATTTTTAGTATATTGCTTTTAATACATGTTTGCTATTCCCAGTAAACAATGAAGAAAATTTTATCGCATATACATAAATAAGAGAAAATTTTAAAAATTAGAATAGTATACATTTTTAAGAGCATTGCTTTATAGAGAACACAAAGTAATGGATTGCAATGTAATTCCTTTTTATACAATATAGACTGATTACTTTCTCTGAGATTCTCCACAATTTATTTGTTGTTGGTGGTGTTCAGTCCCTAAGTTGTGTTCAACTCTCTGTGACCTCGTGGACTGTAGCCCGCCAGGCTCCTCTGTCCATAGGATTCTCCAGGCAAGAATACTGGTGTGGGCTGCCGTGCCCTCCTCTACGAGATATTTCCAGCCCAGGGTTCAAACCTGCTTCTCTTATGTCTCCTGCACTGGCAGCTCTTTACCACTTTCCACTCATGTGTATTCTTTCTATAAAAATTAGAAAGAGAAACACCAGTAGAGTATATCAGCACATATATATGGA